>JZKD02S0476017.1:0-17220 GCA_000966675.3 Picea glauca
TTTAAGATATACCACATCCAGTGATATATAGCTTCATGGATTCACAGATTCAGATTGGGCAATAAGTGCAGAAGACAGAAGGAGTACTTCAAGGATGTGTTTCATCTTGGGCTCCACTATGATATCTTGGGGCAGCAGGAAACAAAAGTCTGTCACACTCAGCACAGCAGAAGCAGAATATATCGCAGCATGTGAGGCATATATAGAAGCAATATGGCTAAGAAAGTTAATTTCTGGATTATTTGATTAGGTTCCAGATTCGACCATAATACATTGTGACAATCAGAGTTGTATAAGGATATCAGAACACTCAATGTTTCATGAATGGTCGAAACACATTGAGATCAAATACTAATTTATTCGAGATAAAGTCCAGGAAGGAGAAGTAAAGATCCAGTATATCCCAACAAATGAGAAGACAACAGATATCCTGACAAAGACTCTGTCCAAAATAAAGTTTGCATATTTCCGAGACAAATTGAGGATCGTGGAAATAACTCCCTTAGCGGTAAGGGAAGAAATGACTCTCCAGGTTGGGAGGGAGCACTGACATATCATTGAATTGAGGAAAGTCATTTTCAAGTTTGAAAAATGGTCCATCTTGGGCAGTTCCTTTCCAGTTTGGAAAGTGATTGAGATTTTTGACGGATAGGCATTTTCCAATTCAGAAAATGGTCCAGATCGAACGGTCATTTTCGTAATGAAAATGGTTCGATGGATTGTTGATGTACCATAGACAATGATTCCCCTTGTGGTTAGCATGGGGAATGGTCTAGGACAGTCTCTCTTCTTGATGGTCACTCTCAGTAGTGGTTAATAAGACTGGTTCGCCTCGCCAGACAATCATTATTTCGAAGCTCACAGTTGTGGGCAGTTTCGAAGAATGGTTCGTTTTGGAGGTTGGTGCAGGACAGTCAATTCCTTAGGAAATGGTTCGAACAGTCATTCCTTAGGGAAGATTCATTCTCTCCAGGCTGCACTTTTTTTATTGTTGGAGGAATGGCCCAGATAGGTGAATGGTCCAGGTTCAACAATCAGGGATAGGAATTCCCTAGGGCAGTCTCATTCTCTTCAGGTTGCACTTTTTTTAGTGTCGAAGGAATGGCCCGAATATTGAATGGTCCAGGCTCAGAAATCAGAACAGTTATTCTTCCTTGCTTGAGAAGAATAGTCTAGATAGCCCATCATTGATGTTCTACTCTGAAGGCAGATGCTCTTCCAGATCCCATAGATGTGAGTAGAAGAATGGCCCAGATGACTCAGTTTATATCATAACATTGTTTCTATGCAAGTTGATATCAATTATTATGATTACTATGGAGACTGAATGTCTCCAGACAATAGAGGTATGATATTGTGGTGGATATGTTCCATTGTTTGTGACTATGCATCACGGATTGAATAGTTGTGTACTACTATGGATAAACACAGTTGTGTTCTATTAGTTGACATCGTACCAGTTGTCATGGAAATTATCCAATTGGATAATAATGACGGTGCTCGTGATTTAATTAGCTTGTGCGGCTATAATGATGCTACCATTTGAATGGTTTGTTTGTACTCAAGACCATTATCAGTTATACCTCCCTAGCTAGGAGGGAGTGTTGATATTATGGTATCTGCGGGAGGTATTAACCTCCATTGTGACCTTTGACAAGATTAGAATATTTTGGAAGCAAGAAAAGAATTGAATGTAACCCTAGAAGAGATGTCAGCTAAAGGAGATAATTAATATGAATTAATTAGTACCCAGAATGAGAATTCGGCCCAGGCATTCTTCCAGAATTAGTATAAATACAAGGGACCGGTCTTCACATTACACACACTTATCATAATCGCAGAGAGACACTTGTGCACACTGCAGTTGGGTAGTTTTGTGTGCAAGTCCTGGAGAAGGTATTGCTGCCAGTTCTGAAGTTTACAGTTTCGATCTTTCTGGGTTGGACTCTCTAATCAGATTTGGTTACTTCTTGCTTGGTGCATTAGCCTTGCTTGGCTATTGATTTGCTACCAGGATTATTCTCTCTATCAAGGTCAAGGTTCTCGGGGGTGGCTTCGGCCTATGGTTGGGTGACAATAGTGATATTGTCTATGGTTAAACGAGCACATCCATCATATTCTAACAACTAGATGGTTGAAATTTATTAGTGAATATTAATTTGACATCAAGCATATCAAGGGAAAAGAGAATAAAGTAGTTGATGCACTCAATAGGAGGTGTTGTCTCTTGACCAAGTTTTGAGGATCCTTGGTCATGTTTGACCTATTTTTGGAACTTCGACAGCCTGTCGAAGGTGGAGCGCAAGACGAAGCGGAGATCGCGGGATCTCGACCCCTTTTTAGGGCCTTTTTGGGTTTTTGGGTTATGTAACAGGTATGGGGATGTCGGCCCATGGGTTTACCCATGCTTAGGCCTATTTTGTAATATATGAATAGAAAGCTAGGCAATGTAAGTAGTGATCGATGGCTATGTGTAAGAAGATGTGATTAAGACTTGCAAAGCTAAGTGCAAGTCATCTGTAGTGATTTGTGCGCAGACTGTGTAAGCCTATGTGCCTAGATCTACTTGGTGAAGGAGGATCTAGCGAAGTGCGCACAGATCTCTTGTCCTATGCGGAGTAGGATTCTAATGCTTTGTTCCTGTAAGAAGCTTGACAGAAGATAATAAAGAGAAGAAGAGTTGGTGGACGTAGCCCCAGGGTGGGGGTGAACCATATATATCTTGTATTATGGTTGCTTTGTGCAATGTATTGATGTTTTTATGTGTTTATTGTTTAGATGCTTCGATATAGATAAATGATAGATAGATCTGTTGATGCTACGTGCTTAATAATATGAATGAATTCTAGATCTGACCTATGTGGATGTGTTTAGTACTTGAACATACTAGATCTGGTTGAATACTGCGATGCTTTGTAATTAGGGTTTTGTCTGTGAAGTAGATGTTGGTTTAATACTGATGAACTGTAATAACTAAGTGCTCTATTAAGGCATTACAATCATAGATCTGTGTCCCAGCTAAGGTTACAGAAATCTGAGTCCTACAACCACCCCTTCTTCTACCTCGGGTGAGACTTCATCTGCTCCACAGGTGTTGTCGAAAGGGCCAGTAGTTAGGGTTTTTTTTGTGCGTTGTTATAGTGTTGAACCCTGGGTCTGCCCCTGTGCCAACAAATAGTTCTGTTGTTGGGACCTGAAACTGTGATTGTTGGGAACTGAGGAAGAAGAATCTTTGTGTGAAGATCTGACCTGAAACTATGATTGTTGGGAAATGAGGAAGAAGAAGATCTGTTCGTAGATCTGATGTTAGACTTCTGAAGCTCTGTGCTAAGGAAGGAGGCAGATCTGAAGAAAAGAGGTAAGATCTAAACACTTTGTGCTCTGATAGAGGTAAGAATAGTGAAAAGTTTTAGATCTGGAAGATTTGTGCTCTGCCAAAATTAAGATAAGTGAAAATTTTTGTTTCAAGAGTATGGATCTAGGTATGTTTGATAAATTTTGTCCTAGCCTAAAAACTAGGGCGCGGCTAGAAGAAAGAAGATTTAATATGAGAAAGAATAGTGAAAGATATGTTATTCCTATGCATAGAAAAAATGTTTGGACTAATAAATGGATGCAATATCCTAAAAAGAATTTTTTTCAGATTAGCTACCATGATTTAGATGCGCATTATAGGAAAGGATGGGGATCATTTAAGAGAAAGAGAGGATTAACTCTTTATTACAGTTGCAGAAGATCGGGACATCTTGCTAAGGAATGCCCTGGTAGAAGACCCAGTTGTCTCTGTTGTAAAGCTATGGATCATGAAGTTTTGGATTTCCCTAGAATGATTGCTAAACTTGAAAGAATGAATATGAGACAAGAAGACCATGAGAAAGGTCAAGGCACTAAGACCATGGAAGAACCCCAGAAAGAATCAGAAATTGTATTGCTACAAGTGAAAGAAACCTTGAATGACCACCGAAATATCAACTTATCAAAGATCTTCAAAGAAAAATAGTACATAGAAGCAAGAATAGGAGACTTTGACATTGACTGTGTTCTGGATGAAGAAACACAGGTGAATATTATGACAGAAAGAACTTGGAAACTTTAGGAAAGCCTGCTATGATCCATTCATTGGGGGGAATAGGATTATTTAGAGGAAATTTGATAACCTTATGTTGAAGACTTACCTAGATATCTATGAGTGCTCATGGAATTTCGGCAAAAGAAGATTTTGAGGTTGTTAAATTTATTGAGAATAGCGCCCCATTTTCTATATTCCTAAGAAAACCTTGGATTGAAAGGGATCAAGCCAGAAGGAAAGAAGAAGAAGTCTTAGAGAATAAGAAGCAAGAATTAAAAGATTTCATGACTAGGAGGATCACACACTTGATTGAAGAACAAGAGAACATATCAAAGCTATTTAGAACCAGAAACTTGGATGTCGAAGTTGAAAGAACATAAGAAGACTCACAAAAGACTGAAGAACCTACCCCAGCTAGAGAAGAAGTATTGCCCTTGAATCCTAGGAAAGAATATCAACAACGCGAAGTTACTATGACAAGAGGAGATAAGAATCAGAATGGAAAGAGGAATATCGAGATGAAGCTCACTAGAAAGAAGGCTAGAAAACTAAGTAAGAAGAGATCAAAGATTGAAAATTTACAGAAGTTTCCAGAGGGAACTTCGCAGAAGGAAAATTTGCAAAACTGGAACTTCATCGGGATAGCAAAACAGTGCCACATGGCACTTCGCCATGGTGAAGCAATATAGCCGTTGGAAATAGTATAATCGTTGGAATGACTCCCCGAATAGGTAGAACGGAATTTGTGGTCAGAAAAGCTCGCCATCAGACCGTTGGGACCGTGCTATAACAAAAAAATCTAAATTAATGAAGGCTTCTCGCTCGTTGGAGAGATCCGTTACCTAGTTATCTACTTTTTCCGTCGAGCCTTGCATCGAGAACACTTTTCCCAAACTTGATTATCTGAACCCGTAGATCAGTTGATTTCACGTAGTGATCATCAAGCTATCACCATCCATCCTGTTGCATTGAGTGGTTATTCTTCAAACCTGAGATTATTCAACCATGAGCATGTATGTCCGAAGAACTTAGTGCAGTCGAAGAGTCTGTGAAGGAGGTACTCATAGACCTCATGATTGAAAGAGTGATGTATATGTCTGTGGGTGTACAAGCATCATCGACGAGAGGAGTACATGCCTCTTCGTTGACCGTTCGTGGATCCAGACCATCCAGAGTTGTCACAGAAAAGAAAACCAAGTAGAAAGATGACCTAGCAAATGCGAAGCTAATACTAACCATCTTACCCAACTACATCCCGCCTTTGGCCGGCGCGGTGAGTCATGATAATGTGCCAAGAGATTTTGATTACACCATGGTTACTGCGTACCTCCCGAAGGGGATACGTGCAGTTAGAGCGTAGAAGGACAAGATCACAACATTGAAGTTCAGCGACTTCAACCCAGAAGACTGCAAGAACCATAGTATGCTCGCCCCGTATAAATACTTGACCAGGACGAAGGGGAAGAACTCGAAAATAATCCCCCAGCCGTGGATGATGAACCTCGCATAGTCCACCCTGTTGAATGTAATGAAAATCCCACACTTTGGAAGGCACTAGGAGGTTAATGCATGTGTTAAGCTTCTTCTCTCATGTTACCATGGTGGCTACTTATGGCTAGACGGATGTATCACAGTCGATCCGACGTTGATCCATAGGATCACCGGATTAATTATGCAAGGACCTGACCCGCAAGACTTCTACACAGGGAAAGCAACAGATCGTGCATTAGCACAGAAGATCAAGGATACCTACGGTGATGTTGAGAAGGGGACGCGAGGCTACAAGGTAGCTTCCATCCAAAATGGTGCAGTGCACCTAGCATGCCAATTAATTGTAGGAAAGCTAGTAAGTAAGAACAGACCCACGCAGGTCATCGGGTTTGTCATTGACCTCGTGGGGAAATGTGTAAGGCCTACATATGAATTGGGCGAAGTACCTGGTCAACCAGCTGGAGTCAGACAGTCGCGGACCTTAGGATCATGGCTATGAGTTCCACTTCAGCTGGCTCCTAATCCTCATAGCATTTATTGCTTGGGAGATGTCGGAAGGTGCGACCTTCCCGGACATTGAGCCGTTCAAGCCGCTTGCTGCGAAGTTCACCACACTCTGGTATTCGAGCGATATGGGAAAATAGTGGCAGTCGAATGCGGTCTTTCACACATATTATCTCCAACTAAAGAGGGATATCAAAGTTGAACCTCACATGACACAAAACACCCTACAACGGTTCCGACCCCTCATGAAGTTTTGCGTAGATCAACACTTCATCTATATCACTGTACGAGCAGACGAGCATAAGGAGGAGCTTCAGTCATACTACTAGCTCACAGAATAGGACCTCGAGAAGATAACTAAGGACTGGTCAGCAAAACTCCTTATCCCCGCTGATCCTACAGAGATATCTGACCCCGAACTTGGCAGCTCGAAGGCCACTCACAAAGAACATGACACACCTGGACCTAGCAGAAGGAAGAAGACCACAGAAGTCCAAGACTTAAGCAGTGCATCAGAAAAAAATTCTTCAATATCACTTGGCTGAGGGGGTAATGACAAAGTAGAAGAGATAAATGGAAAAGAAGATGAGAAGAAGCAAGGTGAAGTAAAACTGCCTAGAGATGAGGCTGATCCCTTGAAGAAGAGGAAGGTTTCTCCCTCGAAACCCTCTTCCCCGAAGAAATCCAGAGCCACCTTGACCAAGATGCAGACTTTGCTCACTGTCAATGACTTTGACTTCATCATCGCAGCTGTAAACGACGCCTCACGGGAAATCTTGCAAAAACAGGAAGCCAAGCAGGAGGAGATGTACGACATAATCGAGGTTGAGCTCCAAGGGGTACAATAGGCTCTTCAGTCCAGTCACATAGTGTCCACTCCACCCATGTCGTCAAAAGAACCAGAGTTGGGAGATGAGCCAGCCCAACTCCACCGACTAGCTGATGCGACCGAAGCTTGTCTTTGTCGCGCACAGGAAGAAACAGAACAAGCCACCCATGCCTTGAATCAAGTACAAGAAGTAGTCATAGAACAACGCCAAGTTGCAGAGCAGGAGAAGGTTGCTCTCCAGACAAAGTTTGAAGAGGAGAAAGCACAGATTCAGCAAGAAAAAAAAACAGTTTCTCACAGAGCAACTCGAAGTGAAAGAAGCAGTCAACAGAGCACTCCGCTCTATGACAGGTTTAGAGCCAAAGGCAGAAGACCGAGTCTAGCATCAAGTAGAGCAGCTCGTAGAAGCTATCCAGCAGCTACAACAAAGAATAGAAGACTTAGAGCTACGCACAGTACCCGACACCCCGCAGGATGTGAGAAATCAAAGAGATGCAATGGCTCGAAGCATCGTTGAGAGAATAAAGGCCCTTGCCATGGAATGTAAACAACTAAGTGATCAAAGTGCCCAAACTTATGAGCAACTCATTGAGAATTCAGAACTGAAGGCACTGGAGTCACAGCTCCAGGAGGCGAAGCAGCAAGCAGAAACAATACAAGTGCATTTGAAGCCCCTATCAGTTGTTGAAAGGATGAAGCGATCCAAAGAGCAGCGCATTGCTCAATAGTAGGTCCACACCATTCAGAGCAGAGTCATGGAAGTGACTCAAAGGCTCCAACCTATACAGGATGAGGCTTGCCAACTGTTCTCAGAGATCAAAGGCCGAGGAGCAGAACTGGAGCAAGTTGTCACTGCAGCTGAATAGTGCTTAGAGGGACCTATCAACGAAGTTGTTATCCAAGAGTTCGTTAAGCAGGAGGCCATGGCACAGCAACAAGTCAAAACAACTCGAGGATTTTGAGGCAGAATTACCCAGATCAGAGTGACTCGAGACAAGTCACAGGTGAGTGTTGGGGGCCTGTTGGCCCTTGACTAAGTTTTGAGGATCCTTGGTCATGTTTGACCTATTTTTGGGACTTTGACAGGCTATCAAAGGCAGATCGCAAGACGAAGCGGAGATCACAAGATCTCGACCCCTTTTTAGGGCCTTTTTGGGTTTTTGGGTTATGTAACGGGTATGGGGATGTCGGCCCATGGGTTTACCCATGCTTAAGCCTATTTTGTAATATATAAATAGAAAGCTAGGCGATTTAAGTAGTGACCGATGGCTAGGTGCTAGAACTGGCTATGTGCAAGAAGACGTGATTAAGACTTGCAGAGCTAAGTGCAAGTCATCTGTAGTGATTTGTGCGCAGACTGTGTAAGGCTCTGTGCCTAGATCTACTTGGGGAAGGAGGATCTAGTGAAGTGCACGCATATCCCCTATCCTATGCGGAGTAGGGTTTTGATGCTTTGTGCCTGTAAGAATCTTGACAGAAGATAATAAAGAGAAGAAGAGTTGGTGGACGTAGCCCCAGGGTGGGGGTGACCCACGTATATCTTATGTTATGGTTGCTTTGTGCAATGTATTGATGTGTTTATGTGTTTACTTGTTTAGATGTTGCGATATAGATGAATGATAGATAGATATGCTGATGCTACATGCTTAATAATATGGATGAATGCTAGATCTGACCTATGTGGATGTGTTTAGTGCTTGAACATACTAGATCTGATTGAATACTGCGATGCTCTGTAATTAGGGTTTTGTCTGCGAAGTAGATGTTGGTTTAATACTGATGAACTGTAATAACTAAGTACTCTGTTAAGGCATTACAATCACAGATTCGTGTCCCAACTAAGGTTGCAGACATCTGAGTCCTACAACCACCCCTGCTTCTACCTCGGGTGAGACTTCATCTGCTTCGCAGGGGTTGCCGAAAAAAACAGTAATTAGGGTTTTTTTGGTGCGTTGTTATAACGTTGAACCCTAAATCTACCCCTGTGCCAATAAGAGAGTGCATGAAATGTGTGATACAATCATTAAGATATCTTGTTCAAATTTAAAAAACATAATTTTGGAAACTATAACATTANTTGTTGATGTACCATAGACAATGATTCCCCTTGTGGTTAGCATGGGGAATGGTCTAGGACAGTCTCTCTTCTTGATGGTCACTCTCAGTAGTGGTTAATAAGACTGGTTCGCCTCGCCAGACAATCATTATTTCGAAGCTCACAGTTGTGGGCAGTTTCGAAGAATGGTTCGTTTTGGAGGTTGGTGCAGGACAGTCAATTCCTTAGGAAATGGTTCGAACAGTCATTCCTTAGGGAAGATTCATTCTCTCCAGGCTGCACTTTTTTTATTGTTGGAGGAATGGCCCAGATAGGTGAATGGTCCAGGTTCAACAATCAGGGATAGGAATTCCCTAGGGCAGTCTCATTCTCTTCAGGTTGCACTTTTTTTAGTGTCGAAGGAATGGCCCGAATATTGAATGGTCCAGGCTCAGAAATCAGAACAGTTATTCTTCCTTGCTTGAGAAGAATAGTCTAGATAGCCCATCATTGATGTTCTACTCTGAAGGCAGATGCTCTTCCAGATCCCATAGATGTGAGTAGAAGAATGGCCCAGATGACTCAGTTTATATCATAACATTGTTTCTATGCAAGTTGATATCAATTATTATGATTACTATGGAGACTGAATGTCTCCAGACAATAGAGGTATGATATTGTGGTGGATATGTTCCATTGTTTGTGACTATGCATCACGGATTGAATAGTTGTGTACTACTATGGATAAACACAGTTGTGTTCTATTAGTTGACATCGTACCAGTTGTCATGGAAATTATCCAATTGGATAATAATGACGGTGCTCGTGATTTAATTAGCTTGTGCGGCTATAATGATGCTACCATTTGAATGGTTTGTTTGTACTCAAGACCATTATCAGTTATACCTCCCTAGCTAGGAGGGAGTGTTGATATTATGGTATCTGCGGGAGGTATTAACCTCCATTGTGACCTTTGACAAGATTAGAATATTTTGGAAGCAAGAAAAGAATTGAATGTAACCCTAGAAGAGATGTCAGCTAAAGGAGATAATTAATATGAATTAATTAGTACCCAGAATGAGAATTCGGCCCAGGCATTCTTCCAGAATTAGTATAAATACAAGGGACCGGTCTTCACATTACACACACTTATCATAATCGCAGAGAGACACTTGTGCACACTGCAGTTGGGTAGTTTTGTGTGCAAGTCCTGGAGAAGGTATTGCTGCCAGTTCTGAAGTTTACAGTTTCGATCTTTCTGGGTTGGACTCTCTAATCAGATTTGGTTACTTCTTGCTTGGTGCATTAGCCTTGCTTGGCTATTGATTTGCTACCAGGATTATTCTCTCTATCAAGGTCAAGGTTCTCGGGGGTGGCTTCGGCCTATGGTTGGGTGACAATAGTGATATTGTCTATGGTTAAACGAGCACATCCATCATATTCTAACAACTAGATGGTTGAAATTTATTAGTGAATATTAATTTGACATCAAGCATATCAAGGGAAAAGAGAATAAAGTAGTTGATGCACTCAATAGGAGGTGTTGTCTCTTGACCAAGTTTTGAGGATCCTTGGTCATGTTTGACCTATTTTTGGAACTTCGACAGCCTGTCGAAGGTGGAGCGCAAGACGAAGCGGAGATCGCGGGATCTCGACCCCTTTTTAGGGCCTTTTTGGGTTTTTGGGTTATGTAACAGGTATGGGGATGTCGGCCCATGGGTTTACCCATGCTTAGGCCTATTTTGTAATATATGAATAGAAAGCTAGGCAATGTAAGTAGTGATCGATGGCTATGTGTAAGAAGATGTGATTAAGACTTGCAAAGCTAAGTGCAAGTCATCTGTAGTGATTTGTGCGCAGACTGTGTAAGCCTATGTGCCTAGATCTACTTGGTGAAGGAGGATCTAGCGAAGTGCGCACAGATCTCTTGTCCTATGCGGAGTAGGATTCTAATGCTTTGTTCCTGTAAGAAGCTTGACAGAAGATAATAAAGAGAAGAAGAGTTGGTGGACGTAGCCCCAGGGTGGGGGTGAACCATATATATCTTGTATTATGGTTGCTTTGTGCAATGTATTGATGTTTTTATGTGTTTATTGTTTAGATGCTTCGATATAGATAAATGATAGATAGATCTGTTGATGCTACGTGCTTAATAATATGAATGAATTCTAGATCTGACCTATGTGGATGTGTTTAGTACTTGAACATACTAGATCTGGTTGAATACTGCGATGCTTTGTAATTAGGGTTTTGTCTGTGAAGTAGATGTTGGTTTAATACTGATGAACTGTAATAACTAAGTGCTCTATTAAGGCATTACAATCATAGATCTGTGTCCCAGCTAAGGTTACAGAAATCTGAGTCCTACAACCACCCCTTCTTCTACCTCGGGTGAGACTTCATCTGCTCCACAGGTGTTGTCGAAAGGGCCAGTAGTTAGGGTTTTTTTTGTGCGTTGTTATAGTGTTGAACCCTGGGTCTGCCCCTGTGCCAACAAATAGTTCTGTTGTTGGGACCTGAAACTGTGATTGTTGGGAACTGAGGAAGAAGAATCTTTGTGTGAAGATCTGACCTGAAACTATGATTGTTGGGAAATGAGGAAGAAGAAGATCTGTTCGTAGATCTGATGTTAGACTTCTGAAGCTCTGTGCTAAGGAAGGAGGCAGATCTGAAGAAAAGAGGTAAGATCTAAACACTTTGTGCTCTGATAGAGGTAAGAATAGTGAAAAGTTTTAGATCTGGAAGATTTGTGCTCTGCCAAAATTAAGATAAGTGAAAATTTTTGTTTCAAGAGTATGGATCTAGGTATGTTTGATAAATTTTGTCCTAGCCTAAAAACTAGGGCGCGGCTAGAAGAAAGAAGATTTAATATGAGAAAGAATAGTGAAAGATATGTTATTCCTATGCATAGAAAAAATGTTTGGACTAATAAATGGATGCAATATCCTAAAAAGAATTTTTTTCAGATTAGCTACCATGATTTAGATGCGCATTATAGGAAAGGATGGGGATCATTTAAGAGAAAGAGAGGATTAACTCTTTATTACAGTTGCAGAAGATCGGGACATCTTGCTAAGGAATGCCCTGGTAGAAGACCCAGTTGTCTCTGTTGTAAAGCTATGGATCATGAAGTTTTGGATTTCCCTAGAATGATTGCTAAACTTGAAAGAATGAATATGAGACAAGAAGACCATGAGAAAGGTCAAGGCACTAAGACCATGGAAGAACCCCAGAAAGAATCAGAAATTGTATTGCTACAAGTGAAAGAAACCTTGAATGACCACCGAAATATCAACTTATCAAAGATCTTCAAAGAAAAATAGTACATAGAAGCAAGAATAGGAGACTTTGACATTGACTGTGTTCTGGATGAAGAAACACAGGTGAATATTATGACAGAAAGAACTTGGAAACTTTAGGAAAGCCTGCTATGATCCATTCATTGGGGGGAATAGGATTATTTAGAGGAAATTTGATAACCTTATGTTGAAGACTTACCTAGATATCTATGAGTGCTCATGGAATTTCGGCAAAAGAAGATTTTGAGGTTGTTAAATTTATTGAGAATAGCGCCCCATTTTCTATATTCCTAAGAAAACCTTGGATTGAAAGGGATCAAGCCAGAAGGAAAGAAGAAGAAGTCTTAGAGAATAAGAAGCAAGAATTAAAAGATTTCATGACTAGGAGGATCACACACTTGATTGAAGAACAAGAGAACATATCAAAGCTATTTAGAACCAGAAACTTGGATGTCGAAGTTGAAAGAACATAAGAAGACTCACAAAAGACTGAAGAACCTACCCCAGCTAGAGAAGAAGTATTGCCCTTGAATCCTAGGAAAGAATATCAACAACGCGAAGTTACTATGACAAGAGGAGATAAGAATCAGAATGGAAAGAGGAATATCGAGATGAAGCTCACTAGAAAGAAGGCTAGAAAACTAAGTAAGAAGAGATCAAAGATTGAAAATTTACAGAAGTTTCCAGAGGGAACTTCGCAGAAGGAAAATTTGCAAAACTGGAACTTCATCGGGATAGCAAAACAGTGCCACATGGCACTTCGCCATGGTGAAGCAATATAGCCGTTGGAAATAGTATAATCGTTGGAATGACTCCCCGAATAGGTAGAACGGAATTTGTGGTCAGAAAAGCTCGCCATCAGACCGTTGGGACCGTGCTATAACAAAAAAATCTAAATTAATGAAGGCTTCTCGCTCGTTGGAGAGATCCGTTACCTAGTTATCTACTTTTTCCGTCGAGCCTTGCATCGAGAACACTTTTCCCAAACTTGATTATCTGAACCCGTAGATCAGTTGATTTCACGTAGTGATCATCAAGCTATCACCATCCATCCTGTTGCATTGAGTGGTTATTCTTCAAACCTGAGATTATTCAACCATGAGCATGTATGTCCGAAGAACTTAGTGCAGTCGAAGAGTCTGTGAAGGAGGTACTCATAGACCTCATGATTGAAAGAGTGATGTATATGTCTGTGGGTGTACAAGCATCATCGACGAGAGGAGTACATGCCTCTTCGTTGACCGTTCGTGGATCCAGACCATCCAGAGTTGTCACAGAAAAGAAAACCAAGTAGAAAGATGACCTAGCAAATGCGAAGCTAATACTAACCATCTTACCCAACTACATCCCGCCTTTGGCCGGCGCGGTGAGTCATGATAATGTGCCAAGAGATTTTGATTACACCATGGTTACTGCGTACCTCCCGAAGGGGATACGTGCAGTTAGAGCGTAGAAGGACAAGATCACAACATTGAAGTTCAGCGACTTCAACCCAGAAGACTGCAAGAACCATAGTATGCTCGCCCCGTATAAATACTTGACCAGGACGAAGGGGAAGAACTCGAAAATAATCCCCCAGCCGTGGATGATGAACCTCGCATAGTCCACCCTGTTGAATGTAATGAAAATCCCACACTTTGGAAGGCACTAGGAGGTTAATGCATGTGTTAAGCTTCTTCTCTCATGTTACCATGGTGGCTACTTATGGCTAGACGGATGTATCACAGTCGATCCGACGTTGATCCATAGGATCACCGGATTAATTATGCAAGGACCTGACCCGCAAGACTTCTACCCAGGGAAAGCAACAGATCGTGCATTAGCAAAGAAGATCAAGGATACCTATGGTGATGTTGAGAAGGGGACGCGAGGCTACAAGGTAGCTTCCATCCAAAATGGTGCAGTGCACCTAGCATGCCAATTAATTGTAGGAAAGCTAGTAAGTAAGAACAGAACCACGCATGTCATCGGGTTTGTCGTTGACCTCGTGGGGAAATGTGTAAGGCCTACATATGAACTGGGTGAAGTACCTGGTCAACCAGCTGGAGTCAGACAGTCGCGGACCTTAGGATCATGGCTATGAGTTCCACTTCAGCTGGCTCCTGATCCTCATAGCATTTATTGCTTGGGAGATGTCGGAAGGTGCGACCTTCCCGGACATTGAGTCGTTCAAGCCGCTTGCTGCGAAGTTCACCACACTCTGGTATTCGAGCGATATGGGAAAATAGTGGCAGTCGAATGCGGTCTTTCACACATATTATCTCCAACTAAAGAGGGCTATCAAAGTTGAACCTCACATGACACAAAACACCCTACAACGGTTCCGACCCCTCGTGAAGTTTTGCGTAGATCAGCACTTCATCTATATCACTGTACGAGCAGATGAGCATAAGGAGGAGCTTCAGTCATACTACTAGCTCACAGAATAGGACCTCGAGGAGATAACTAAGGACTGGTCAGCAAAACTCCTTATCCCCGCTGATCCTACAGAGATATCTGACCCCGAACTTGGCAGCTCGAAGGCCACTCACAAAGAACATGACACACCTGGACCTAGCAGAAGGAAGAAGACCACAGAAGTCCAAGACTTAAGCAGTGCATCAGAAAAAAATTCTTCAATATCACTTGGCTGAGGGGGTAATGACAAAGTAGAAGAGATAAATGGAAAAGAAGATGAGAAGAAGCAAGGTGAAGTAAAACTGCCTAGAGATGAGGCTGATCCCTTGAAGAAGAGGAAGGTTTCTCCCTCGAAACCCTCTTCCCCGAAGAAATCCAGAGCCACCTTGACCAAGATGCAGACTTTGCTCACTGTCAATGACTTTGACTTCATCATCGCAGCTGTAAACGACGCCTCACGGGAAATCTTGCAAAAACAGGAAGCCAAGCAGGAGGAGATGTACGACATAATCGAGGTTGAGCTCCAAGGGGTACAATAGGCTCTTCAGTCCAGTCACATAGTGTCCACTCCACCCATGTCGTCAAAAGAACCAGAGTTGGGAGATGAGCCAGCCCAACTCCACCGACTAGCTGATGCGACCGAAGCTTGTCTTTGTCGCGCACAGGAAGAAACAGAACAAGCCACCCATGCCTTGAATCAAGTACAAGAAGTAGTCATAGAACAACGCCAAGTTGCAGAGCAGGAGAAGGTTGCTCTCCAGACAAAGTTTGAAGAGGAGAAAGCACAGATTCAGCAAGAAAAAAAAACAGTTTCTCACAGAGCAACTCGAAGTGAAAGAAGCAGTCAACAGAGCACTCCGCTCTATGACAGGTTTAGAGCCAAAGGCAGAAGACCGAGTCTAGCATCAAGTAGAGCAGCTCGTAGAAGCTATCCAGCAGCTACAACAAAGAATAGAAGACTTAGAGCTACGCACAGTACCCGACACCCCGCAGGATGTGAGAAATCAAAGAGATGCAATGGCTCGAAGCATCGTTGAGAGAATAAAGGCCCTTGCCATGGAATGTAAACAACTAAGTGATCAAAGTGCCCAAACTTATGAGCAACTCATTGAGAATTCAGAACTGAAGGCACTGGAGTCACAGCTCCAGGAGGCGAAGCAGCAAGCAGAAACAATACAAGTGCATTTGAAGCCCCTATCAGTTGTTGAAAGGATGAAGCGATCCAAAGAGCAGCGCATTGCTCAATAGTAGGTCCACACCATTCAGAGCAGAGTCATGGAAGTGACTCAAAGGCTCCAACCTATACAGGATGAGGCTTGCCAACTGTTCTCAGAGATCAAAGGCCGAGGAGCAGAACTGGAGCAAGTTGTCACTGCAGCTGAATAGTGCTTAGAGGGACCTATCAACGAAGTTGTTATCCAAGAGTTCGTTAAGCAGGAGGCCATGGCACAGCAACAAGTCAAAACAACTCGAGGATTTTGAGGCAGAATTACCCAGATCAGAGTGACTCGAGACAAGTCACAGGTGAGTGTTGGGGGCCTGTTGGCCCTTGACTAAGTTTTGAGGATCCTTGGTCATGTTTGACCTATTTTTGGGACTTTGACAGGCTATCAAAGGCAGATCGCAAGACGAAGCGGAGATCACAAGATCTCGACCCCTTTTTAGGGCCTTTTTGGGTTTTTGGGTTATGTAACGGGTATGGGGATGTCGGCCCATGGGTTTACCCATGCTTAAGCCTATTTTGTAATATATAAATAGAAAGCTAGGCGATTTAAGTAGTGACCGATGGCTAGGTGCTAGAACTGGCTATGTGCAAGAAGACGTGATTAAGACTTGCAGAGCTAAGTGCAAGTCATCTGTAGTGATTTGTGCGCAGACTGTGTAAGGCTCTGTGCCTAGATCTACTTGGGGAAGGAGGATCTAGTGAAGTGCACGCATATCCCCTATCCTATGCGGAGTAGGGTTTTGATGCTTTGTGCCTGTAAGAATCTTGACAGAAGATAATAAAGAGAAGAAGAGTTGGTGGACGTAGCCCCAGGGTGGGGGTGACCCACGTATATCTTATGTTATGGTTGCTTTGTGCAATGTATTGATGTGTTTATGTGTTTACTTGTTTAGATGTTGCGATATAGATGAATGATAGATAGATATGCTGATGCTACATGCTTAATAATATGGATGAATGCTAGATCTGACCTATGTGGATGTGTTTAGTGCTTGAACATACTAGATCTGATTGAATACTGCGATGCTCTGTAATTAGGGTTTTGTCTGCGAAGTAGATGTTGGTTTAATACTGATGAACTGTAATAACTAAGTACTCTGTTAAGGCATTACAATCACAGATTCGTGTCCCAACTAAGGTTGCAGACATCTGAGTCCTACAACCACCCCTGCTTCTACCTCGGGTGAGACTTCATCTGCTTCGCAGGGGTTGCCGAAAAAAACAGTAATTAGGGTTTTTTTGGTGCGTTGTTATAACGTTGAACCCTAAATCTACCCCTGTGCCAATAAGAGAGTGCATGAAATGTGTGATACAATCATTAAGATATCTTGTTCAAATTTAAAAAACATAATTTTGGAAACTATAACATTA
>JZKD02S0476039.1:5957-25022 GCA_000966675.3 Picea glauca
AAAGGGGTTGAGATTTTGGGTAGAAGGTTAAAGGTTAAATCTGAAGGGTCATGATCTGCGTATAGGCTTAGAACCCTAGCTTATTAGTCCGTAGGGTAAAATACCCAACAACACAAGGGGAACATATAATAAACTGAAAATGAAAAAGATCGGACCATGCAAGGTCATGAAGAAATTTGGGGCAAACGCATATGAGATTGAATTACTCGATGGGATCGGAATTTCACCGATATTCAATATTGTGGATTTGTACCCTTACAAAGCTGAAGAAGCAGGAGTAGAAAATGAACAGATAGAGGTTAAGTGGACCAAACAAATGCCTGTAGCTGAAAATCCACAGATGGAAAGTATACTTGACAAGAGAGTCGGCAAGAAGACCAGGAGGAAAGAGTATTTTGAATACTTAGTTAAATGAAAGGGACATCCAGTTGAAGATGCCAACTGGGAAAATGAAGCAGAAATTCATAAGGATGGACAGACTGTGCAAGAGCTCATGAACAGGATTTCATGAAAATTTTCAAGCAAGGGAGTATGATGCAAGAGCATCGTAAGCAGTCAAGCGAGCATGAAGGCAGAAGATAGCTGGAAAGCGCAACACACATTTTTCGCATTTTGGAATGTTTTTGACATATTAATGTAATAGCTAGAAGGCGTACCTTGCATTTATATTTTGGAGGATGTAAACAGATCATGAGCGATTTTCTCTCATCTGTCGATGTAAAAGGCATTTATGCCCAGTTAATGAAAGTAGGTAGATTTAAATTCCAGATTAGACAGTTTAGAGCGTAGGAGGGAAAACCGACTATAGACACCCTCACCTTTGTATCATTGTAACATTAGAGAGCATTGTATGATTGAGCATAGAGAAGAAAGAGAGAGCTATAGCAGAGAGTTGTAGAGAATAACCCATGTACAGAAGTTCTGAATTAATATATGAAGCTTTGATTCAGACTCATGGTGTTATGATGATTTATGTGTATACATACTAAATGGTATGCTTATGGTTTTTTATTCTCTTTGTTATGCATTTTCTTTAATATTGTGTGAATGTATGATTTCATGTTGAATGTTTGAATTCTTAGAGAGAGAGAATGAGTTTCAATTGTTTCTCTTCCTGAGAGAGAAGTTCCTACAAGGAGTGCAGTGAAATCGTCTGCAATGAGTGCATTGACGGAGGTTCAGAGTTTACCTCTGAAAGCTTAGGAGAGATCCATTGTTCTCATTCCCGTAGAAGTGTAGGTGAGACACAGGAGTCGTGCAAGGTGTGCACAGGCTGGTTGAAAGCTGAGAACTTATCAACCAAGAGAAGAGTTGAAGGATTGTTGTTGCTGCAGAAAGTGCACAAAGTTGAGAGAATCAAATACCTAAAAGTATTTGAAGGTTTCCGCAAGAAGTGCGCGCAGGAGTCTTTTTGAAGACTCAAAATTGCAAAGAAATCTCAGAAGGGGTAGCGTCGTTGAGGTGTTCAAAGGAGGAAAAAATCGAGCTACTTCAAAGGGAGAGAAGGGTCAAAGTCATCCAACAGAAGTTAAGTTACAGTGGAAGAACCTTGATTTATTTTGAAGGGATTATCAAGGAGCAATGAATGGTTGAAATCCTCTGTGGAAGTTTCCCGAAATCACGAGGACCGTAGGATCCAGGGAAGTTGTAGGGTCGTTAGAGGAAGGCGAGCTTATCACTCTAGGATCTAGAATCAACGTGGACCGTTGGTCGTGATTTTCACAAGTCGTCAGATCATTTCAGTATTTCAAGGATCCTAACAATAAGGATTTGACCATAGTGGAGTGGAAGTCCCGAAATCATGAGTGGTGATAGGAATTGGCGTGGAGCTTCAGAATTTTGGCACTTCGGGTGTCAGGAAATGGAGGAGACATTGTTTTGGGAGTGAGAGTCTCGAAAACCCGAAAGAGTGAAAGGTGGCAGGAGTCTACGTCAAAGGTAGAAAACCGCAAGGACCACAGGTGGCATGTCTTCGTCAATTGGTGGAGTCAAACCTTGTGGACCGTTTTGGGGTTTGAAGGTCGAAGGACAGAGAGCCTTGCATCTGGATTTGTGAAATTGTGAAGTGCAAAACCCTGATGAAGTGAGAAGCCCGTTGAAAAGTCAACCTTTTCCGAGTGCATCAGAGTTCAAAAATTCGGGTTTCGAAGGTTGTAAGGACAGGAACCCTCAACATTAGGGATCGTGAAATCGTGAAACCTGAAGTCCCAAACTTGTGAATGGTGCGACCCTATTTCAGGTCAGGAGATTTGGGTTAATGTTTTGTGTTTGATCATGCGGGAACACCCATAAGGTCCTATGGATACACTTTTCTGTGTGAAGGGTATTTTCCGAGGGAAGACCAAAGAGTCAATTAGACTCAAAGGGAAGATTAGAATGATCTTGTGTGGACCTTGGACATGAGGGTTTGGGAGTCTGCATCATTTGGCAACAAGGTTGGAGGGGGCCTGTGTATGGGAATCCCTCTTACCCTACATATGCACATTAACTCACAAACATTTCCCAATTACTACCTGGATTTAACCCACCTCAGATGCAAGCTATACTTCCACCTCCTATACAACAACAATTCACAACACCCTTAAACCCTAACCACCACCAGCAAACACCTATAAATGCCAATCAACAACCATAAAACCAAGTTTCCCACAACCTTCCTAGACCAACAACAATCCCTACCTAGCCAATTCCTAACCGCAATAATCGACCCACCTACCCTGTGTAGAATGCAAAAATCCAAACCTTTCCCACCTATGAAATTCAACTAAGATGTGGGAAAGTTGTAAATCAATCAAATTCTGGAGTAATAATTCAAGAAGAAAATGATAATCATTCTGAACAAGAAAACACTCAAACCACCCCTGAAGAAGGAGAGAATTCCCCTCATATTCCAACCACTTCTCAATTCGTAGGAGTACCTCAACAAGTTAGTCTTCCACCCTACCCTGAAAGACTATTAGTGAAGAAACTTGACCCACCCTTGCACAAAGACATACAGGATTTGTTACAAAATGTATGTATAAAAATATGTCTATTGCAAGCCATCAAATATATCCCCATATATGCCAAAATCATAAGGGATCTTTGCCTTAAGAAACCAGGAAGGAAGAAGAAGGAACCTCCCCTTGTTCAGGTAGTAGGACAATTATCTGAATTTATTTTTGAAATTCCATATAAATATAATGACCCTGGGAATCCAGTAGTCACTGTTGAAATTAATGGTATTTCTTTACCAAATACACTCATTGATTTGGATGCAACAATTAATGTAATTCCTTTTGACACTATGAAAAAACTCCAAATCAACCAGTTAAGACCAACCCATATCATGATAGAGTTGGCAGATAAGTCAGTCATTAGCCTTGTAGGACGTTTAGATGATGTCACAGTTACACTAGCTTCTTGGGAATATCTAGTAGACTATCTAGTCATCTATTCTAAATCATCCTCCAAACCAAGACACCCCGTGGTTGTTGGTCGCCCTTGGCTGGCCATAGCAGATGCCTTTATCAACTGTCGGTCTAGCGCGATGACTATATCCAATGGCACACATAGCCAAAATCTTGTTCTCTTCCCTCCTGCCCAATCGACACAAGAGATACATGTTTGGCTAGAAAACCCTTATGGAGAGGAAGATTGCATCAGACCCCTATTAACACTTGAACAAGTAAAAGGTATGCAAGAACAATTAGATGAACAAGTCTTAAGTTTATTTTTGGCTGATACAAATTGCATTGAATATCCTAGGTCTTTTGCAGAATTATCACACATTTTCAGTTTCGAATTTCAACAAACTTGGCACCCTGATATCACTCAATTATATACTTTATCACCGGCTTCCTTGGAGAAGGGAGAAATTACTAAACTTGTTGATATTATCCCAGGAAAACCTTTGTATATAAACTCTAGTTTGGAACCAGAACAAAAGATACAAGTAATTGAAATGCTCTAAAGACAATTTGATGCCTTTGCATGGGATTATGCAGACATGAAAGGCATTCACCCTGACACATGCACACATCATATCTACACTAATCCAAATCAGACCAGTTAGACAGCCTCAGTGAAGGATGAATCCCTCCCTCAAAGATATTGTAAAAGAGGAATTGCAAAAACTCCTTCAAGCCAATCTCATATACCCCATTTCAGATAGTCAATGGGTGTCTCCACGTGTCATAGTTCCTAATAAAAATGGTAAGTGGAAAATATGTGTAGACTTTAGGGAGTTGAACAAAGCCAGCCATAGGGATTATTTTCCCTTACCATTCATTGATCAGGTGTTGGATACCTTGTCCAGAAAGAAGTATTTTTCATTCCTAGATGGGTTTAGTGGTTATAACCAAATACAAATAGCACTCGAAGACCAGGAGGAGACCACTTTCACTTGCCCATGGGGAACCTATGCTTATAGGGTTCTTCCTTTTGGAATTTGCAATTCCCTAGCCACTTTTAAAAGGGCTTTCCTATCCTTTTTCTCTGACTTGACCAATGATTGCGTAGAAGTCTACATGGATGACTTTACAATCCATGGAAATGACTTCTGGGAAGCTTTCACCAGTCTATAAAAGTCTTGATTAGGTGTAAGGAAACTAATTTTTCCCTAAGTAATGAAAAGTCAAATATGATGCTCACTGAAGGTATTGTTTTGGGACATCACATCTCTAGTTCTGGAATGAGATTTGATCCCGCAAAGATTCACATTATCACACAAATCAGAATACCTTCCTCACAAAAGGAAGTTCACGGCTTTTTAGGGCATGCTGGCTACTATAGAAGATTCATTCTGAATTTTATAAGATTAGATATTCCCTTATTCAAGTTATTATCTAAAGAAGATGGATTTAATTGGAATGATGAATGCCAAGTATCTTTTGAAATTCTAAAACAAAAATTGTCAAGTACTCATTTATTAAGAGGAAAAAATTGGTCCCTTCCTTTTTATATCTATATTGATGCCTCAGACACAACCCTGGGGGCAGTTCTTGGACAAAGGGAAAATCAATTGCCTTATTCTATTTACTTTTTCAGTAAAAATATTTCCCCAAAAGAAGTTAATTATACGGTCACAGAAAAAGAATTGTTAGCTATAGTCCATGCTATCAATAAATTTAGACACTACATTATAGGATATCAAGCTTTTGTACACATTGATCATTCAGCCATCAAATTCCTAATGAAAAAACCTGTAACAAACCCTAGAGTTATAAGATGGTTGTTATTATTACAAGAGTCTAACATCAATATTATTGATAGACCCGGTAAATATAATCTTGTGGCTGATTTCTTATTTAGAATGATTCATCTGGGAGACAATGCACCAGTAGATGATAAATTTCTTAATGAAAATGTGGTTGTTATTTCTACATTTAATCCTTGGTATGCAGATGTAGCTAACTATCTAGTGACAGGGAAGATGCCTCAGAAATTGTCTCTTATAGAAAAACAAAAAGTAATTAAGCTAAGTGCAAACCACATGTGGCATGATGATTGTCTTTACAAAACATGACCATATTTGGTAATCAGGAGATGTGTAAGGGAAGATGAGATCCATGATATTCTACAAGCCTTCCATGATGGTCCTTTGTGGAGGCCACTTTCCTAACAAGAGGACCTCTTATAAAGTTCTACAATATGGTTATTATTGGCCTAATATTTTCAAAGATGCCACCATAACTTATGTATCCAATTGCGATGAATTCCAATGAATGGGTAAGCCTACAGCACGAGACCAAATGCCACTTCAATCCCAAGTAGTCATTGAGCCTTTCGAGAAATAGGCATTAGATTTTGTAGGGCCCATTAACCCTGACTCTAAAAAGTACAAATATATACTTGTATGTACTGACTATGTGACTAAGTGGGTTGAAGAAAAAGCTTTACTAGCTGCAAGTGAACAATCAGTGGTAGATTTCCTTTTTAATGACATCTTTACTAGATTTGGTTTACCTTGAGAAATTGTGACCGATCAGGGGACTCAATTCACCTCTCATCTAGTCAAAGTAGTTACATAATAGTACTAGATCAAGCACAGGAAATCTACACCTTATCATCCACAGGCGAATGGGCAAGTAGAATCCACCAACAAAGTCATTGAGTCCATTCTTACTAAAATAGTACAGCTACACCACAAGGATTGGGCTGATAGATTACTAGAAGCCTTATGCGATTATAGAATCACCTGGAGGAATACAACAGGACATACACCTTACGAATTGGTGTACGGGAAGTAGGTGCTTCTCCCCATATAATTCCAGATCAAAACCTTTAGGATTGTTGTACAAGTTGGCATGAACTTAGATGAAGCCCAACAACAAAGGCTCATGCAACTTAATGAGCTGGATGAAATCAGGAAGGAAACACTTCAAAGAACCACCCTCATTCAAGAGCAGAGAACAAAATGGCATGATAAGTATCTTAAAAAGAAAAAATTTCAACCAGGAGATTGGGCCTTGTTGTATGACTGCAGGTTCAAGAACTTCAAAGGCAAGTTGATTGCTCATTGGTTAGGACCTTACGAGAATCACACTATCTATGATAATGGTTCAATCAGAATAAAGACAATTGATGAACATCAGACACCCTTACTCGTGAATGGGCACCGATTGAGAATTTATAACAAACCCCTGTCAAAAGAGGAATTTATGACACGTGTGCTACCGAATTCAGATATGAAGGTGATCAATAAGGAAGGAGATCTTCCTACTGATTCACATTGATTGATTGATTTACTTTTTAAAATTTTGTACATAGGTGTGGATAGTGTTTTGTTAATAAGTTGAAGGTAACAATGGATTCTTACCTCCTTTGTTTTACTTTCAGATTTTATTTTTGTTAATAGATTTCTATAATTTATTTGATCCTTCACGAACTTGATAAAAACATCAGTTTGTAAGAATCAACAATAATCTATTTTGGTCTGGTACCAATAGTGATGATCCGATACCAGAAATTATGTTTGGTCGGGTACCAATAGTCATGTGCTAGTCTGGTACCAGAAGTCTGTCCTTATATCGTACTATAATAGATTTTATTTTTGTTAATAGATTTCTATAATTTATTTGATCCTTCACGAACTTGATAAAAACATCAGTTTGTAAGAATCAACAATAATCTATTTTGGTCTGGTACCAGCAGTGATGATCCGATACCAGAAATTATGTTTGGTCGGGTACCAATAGTCATGTGCTAGTCTGGTACCAGAAGTATGTCCTTATACCGTACTGTCAGGACACACCACCTAATTGACAAAGAATTTTATGCTTATTTCAATATTGTATGTCAATTAATATGAAGTGTGAAGCAATGCAGTAATATCTTAAGCTGGAGCCAAGGAGCCGAATGCAACATCAAATGGTAGCTCTTATGAAGCAATAATTTCTTTTGGTTCTATTGCTAGCTAACAAGAAATATTTTAATTTCTTTTGGTTCTTTTGCTTGACAAAGAAGACATAATATTTACCTATGTCATTAAAGGAACCATGTTTAATTTGATTCAAAATCTAGAGGCTTCCTTTATCCAGTATTTCAATATGATTAAAGGGATAAAAAAGTATATTAGCCTTTAAGTAGCCATTTCACCCTAACTGGACTTCAACAATAATCATTGGATTATATTTACTAAAGAGTATAATATGAGTATATGAACACTCCCTGTCATGGGCACACTAGGAACCTTTTATGGAAGAGGGTGTATCAGTACCCTAAGGTAACTTTGGGTCATTCTCTTATGGACAAACTCAAACAAATCATACATCTGGATTATTCTAAAGAAATAATGTGCATACATAGGTTTATTTTTCCTTCATACAAATCTTTAAAGACATTCAAATAAGAGAATATACCTTCTAACCCAATACCATCCCAACCTGTTGAAAGGGTTTTTAGATGAGCCTCCCATGTCACTGTGCAAAAAGAACTCTTCAACAAAAAATAAATAGGTGACCATGGACAAGAAGCCTCTGATGGAAAAAGGGTTTAAGAGACTAACCCACCGGGATATTGAACAGGTCTACTGGCAGCAGGTACTGGTCTGTGGTATGACTTAGAAAACCCATCAGGGTACTAAACATGCATGTTGGCAATGGGGCATTCTACCTGGGGAAGGTATATGTCTCACTAATTATCACAACTACCCCACCGGAGTGATGAACAAGCTTGTTGGCAATGGGTTCTGGTTGAGAAATGTCTCATATATACTTGTCTGATTGAAAAATTCACTTTTGTCATCTAAAAATGAAAACTACATGAAAAGGTCATTATTGACATTTATAAGATATAAACTCTACATTAACAAATAAAATGAATACTACAGGAAAATGTCCATTTGAGAATTACCCTAAGTCAAATTTACCGATCTGACATCTAAATCCTACATTACCTAAGAAGGAAACTTCTTAAGAGTGGAGCCCTAACTAGGGAGTCTAATCTACTTATACTGTGAAATTTATTCATAACATCTAATGATAGTAAATCTCTGAAGTAAGATAGGTTGGATTTGTTCTTCTGGAAAAATATAAAAACCTCCTTGTTTTCATTGTTGAATGTTTCCCTTGTCAATAAGTCATCAGAAGAAAGGCAATTTCAATTTTTAAAGGCATGGGACCATATGTTAGGTGATAAATGTACTTTTGGAATTTGATTTGGTTTCTCATCTCTTATCAATTTTATTCCATTGTGATACAGTGTGTCAGGTCTTTTTGCATAAGGATATGCAATATCCTTGGCATGGGGGGGGGTCAAAGAGCCACTTTCAGGACTCTTTTTCAGACTCACGTCTCATCTTCAGAGATCAGCATGTTCACTGTACAACCCTACAGAACCGGACACAAAAGAAGAAACTCAAGACAAGAACATAATAAAGAAGTTTCATAAAGTACAGGAAATTCCAGTACTAAGCTTCCAAAAAACTCCAGCCTAAAAAGATGAATTCTAACAATATGCAAGATTCAAATACAAAGGCAGTCGCATATGCTATGGGTATGGCTATGCAATGGTAAAAGAAAAGGTAACATGGTATTATTTATTTTTCATTTCTTATAAAACTACAATAGGTATGAAAATGTATACTAGATCTTATGACCTTAGTATTAAAACCATGCACCTAAATTTCACTTCCCTCATACCCATATGCTTAACCTTAATCAATTCCCTCACCACATAAGCGCTTGAAAAGATGAGGGAGGAAAAAATCACATCAAATGTGTGAATGTGTGGATGAACTAAAATGAGCATTCCCAATAATGATGAGCCACGACCCTAAACCAAGAACGTGCTTCATCCTTAAACCATCATGAATCTATCTCGCACGATTCAACACCAAATTCGCTACTTAGGGGTCCAATCACCTATCCCAAACAACAATGATTTTTTGATACTAAACATCATGTCCCCATCATTGCACTAACAGGAAAAAATGAAATGGATTATATGGGTGGCGAAGCCATCCATATGAGCTTATATTTTTTTAATTTTCCTTTGCAACATCTTTACTTAAAATCACCATTCGAATTATCGACACCATCACCATTTTTTCTGTTTTTATCAATATTTCTCCATTTTAAAAGCCTTATCCTCTCTGCAATATCCGGTACCAAACCCTTACGCTCACAGCTGACTAAACCCTTGCACTACAGCCTGATTTTCACTCATGGTTTATAAAGATGGTTGTAAGTGGACATGAACTAGTCTTCCAAATTTATAGGGAGACCGAGGATTTCCATCTATGTAGAGATAATTATGCTAGAGCAGGATGGATGCCATTTTTAGAGAAATTCATAGTTTGTTATGAGAAGGTATCTCGTGCATTTATTCAAAGCTGCGATGGAGAGATTGTGCACATACGCAATCTGCAACTAACAATCAATGAAGCAACCTTAAGGGAAGCCACGAGATTACCTAGCAGAGGATCCGAGTATTTCAAAGGAGTAGGAATCAATAAAGAAATGTGCCAACGATTTCTTAAGGAAGACCATCAGCACCCTAATTCGAAAAAGGGGATTTCTAGAAACTATATCAAGGAAGAATATCATCCAATGCTTGCTAGTCTTCAATGATTTCTCACTTGTGAGGGAAGGTATGTTGTAACCTTCTTATATAACCTTAGGATTTCGTTTCACTTTGAAGGAGGTCCTGAAATTGACTTCCCATATTTTTTATGGATGATCCTGAACAAGATGGTAAGAGGTGTCAAATCCCTATCCAAAACTGAGAAGACTAGCATTTTTCATCATGGTCTTATCAAAATTCTAGTTATACATGAGATTAGGAAGCAAGGGTTTAGTTGGAAAACCCTCATCACTCAACACCTTTCCATAGAAAATGAACCTGTAGAAGAAGCCCAACCTGCTCCACATAAAAATAAGGAACCTAAGGAGAGAAAGGGAAAGAAATACAAGGTAGCCCCATCATCCTCTATAGCAGTAAAGGATAAATATAGTAAACAAGTAAGGCCCTCTTCCTCAGATAATATGACTCTTAAAATTCAAGAATCAAAAGGTAAATCCAAATTAGTGGAGGAGATATCAATAATAGTGCTTTAGGAGAGGGGTCATACATCAAAATCCTTGAGGAAATAGAAGAGTAGAGATGAACAGTTTATAGAACAATCTCTTGTAACCATTCCACAAACAGAAAAGAAGAAAAGGAATCTTATGAGCACCTCTGATACATTACCCCCTTGTAAAAGAACCACAAGGAGCATGGAAAAGAAAGGAAAATAAGTCGCCGGTCCTCATACACATGAAGACCCATTAGATCTTTCCTCCCCTTCCCTAGACCTATCAGTCCATGATGAAATCCATAGCTTGACTAAGGAACAAGTTACTATTACTTTGTGTGGGATGAGGGAGGAAGTGGAGGAAAGAGAATGCATCCAACCAGATACAATGGGGTCAATGAAGACCTTGAAAAAAGAACAGATGAAGAAGAAGATTGGGGAGCTTAAAAAAAAAAACCAAGAACTCAAACAAGAAGTGAAGGAATACCAACTACTGGATAGGTATATCAAGAAGGAAAATGAGAAACTGAAGGCAACCAACCAACAACTCCAATATGACCATGAAGAGACTTCTAATAATCTCAAGAAGGTACTAAGACTCTTGCAATACATTAGGTTCATAAAAAGGGAGCTAAAATCAGAAGCCTCAGCTGTCAACATCATTGACCCACATGAGTAAAGAGAATGGAGCCTCAAGTTTTGAAAAAATTTGAGTATGTTTTAGTTGCATGAGGACATGCAATGATTTTGGCATGGGGGAATGTTGAGCCTCCAAATTGAAATCCCCATTACCATATTATACCCCTCATTTATACCTTTTTTTCCTCCCTAAGCTTGGATCAATGATAAAGAACCCTACCTCCAGTCACTGATAAGGTCATAAGGTAAAGTATAATTGAATTCATGCATTTTGTGGTTTATTAAGCTAGGAGACTAAATATTTCATGTACTAATGTTTAAAATTGCCATGTGTAGCCTTTGACCTTTGGATGAGTCCAACACTTCTATGTCATCTCAACCATCTGGTACTTATGCACCAGATTACCCACTGACTGAATTTGGTACCAAGCACACCTTCCAATCAGATCCGGTACCCAAAGACCATTCATTGCTGCGATCCGGTACCAATGACCACAAACTATTCTAGTCCAGTACCAACTAGTTGCGTGTTGTTTGGATCTGGTACTATCTACCGAATCTCACCTATCACGATCTAGTACCAATATAGGAAACGAAGTATGCTAAGATTGGCTCCAGATCGTGCCCAGGATAATTTTTGAGTGTTTATGAAATCATAAAAGTTCTAAAAAGACTATGTTAAGACAGTTTGTTTATTGCTTCATCCTCATACACTTTGTGTCATGAGGATGAAGCTTAAAATATGTAACCGAATATATAAATTTGACAATTGATGATCTATGAAAGATTTCACCTCCTTGTGTTTCACGACTAAGACTATTTAAATAGTCATGGCAAGGATGGTGGAAGTAATGGAGAGATAATATAACACAGCATGTGAAGCAACGTTACATATTGTAGAACATATCCTGAGTTGAATTTTAATATAAGGATGTCATTTATTTCCATGTAGTGATCACTTATGAATTAAAGTGAGTTGAGTTGTTAGTATAGTTTCATGTTTTGAGGTTTTTGAGTGAGAGTGATGTGTGGATTAAAGGCCAACTTACTGTAGACTCCAGTTGCTGACCTGTTGAAGTGGCAAGGTCCCACCTCCCAACAAAGGTCAACATCCTCATAGATTAGTGTTAGCATTTGATTTCAATAGTATAACTGGTAGACTAGTTGAAGCTTTGATTCTTTTAGATAATAGCAGTATAGTTCAGTTTAGGATTTCGATTATATGATTGTTTAGGGATATTTATTTACTTTGTTTTTGCATATGATCTGTTTCTGTTCTTATGAATTTGATTTTTCTTAATGGACATGGATATTGGTAGCAGTAGTTAAACATAATTGGAAAAGGACTAGTGAAGTTCACAATAGAATATTGTGAACCACATCATACTCAATATACTGGCTATTGAACTACCCATGCTATGCCTAGATGATTGATGTGTGATTTCCTTTTCAGAAGTGTGATTGCATAGTTAGCGTTTTGGGTCAGATAACAGAGTTGATCTATCAAAGAACTCCATCTCATATTTGCATGTACCCCATTGGAGTAGATAGCCTCTATGTGAAAGACAACCAAAGTGTGTTTTAGTTTGCTTCTTAATCCAGATTATTTCTATACTCATGACATTAGAATTACCTCTCTTACTAGTGTCTCGTAGCTCTATTGATTACGAATCCCGGATCAATAATTAATGAGTGCATTATACTAGTTATATAAGTAGCACAACATGTATCCCGTCACTTGCAACAAAAAATAACACATTTAAATAATGATAAGTCTATGTGCATGATCTCTTGTATCCTTCCAATGTAACCTAATGTCCCCTCTATTAGGTTTTCATCACGGTGGCTAGCATGACTAGATTGGTCGAAATCGATCTCCACTCAACAATCTTGTGTAATGTGTCCATCATCAACATACTCAGTGCGAAAATTATGTCCATATTCCCACATATATGGGAAAAAATGCACCTATAAAAATGCGAACAAAGGATAAAGTCATATGTCTAATAACCAAATCATTAATAAAAGCATAATATTTGTTACAATTCAAATGTGCAATATTATAAATGTGAAATATTATAAATAGAACATGGTACTCAGAGAGGTTGTTAAAGATTTGTTGCATGCAATCCCTATGTTTAGTGCATCTAGATCTTCTCAACATGGGTTATGACTTGACACCACATATTTCTCTTGTATTTGGTCAACCACCCAACTCTTAGGACATATTTTTGGCATGTTTTCTTCTAAATGATCAGGATAATGCATGTTTCTACCATTCAACCATATGAATGCTTTCATGTCACTGTCTCATTTCCTTCTTTTCTCTTCATACAACATGACCCATGGTCATGTTTCATCCCCATTGTAAAGAACAAATTTATTAATGGAATCCATTTCTAAATTTGTTGATGTATACAAAAATTCAAAACGAATATTGTGAGATAAAATATATATTATCAACTTAAAGAATGAATTTATTGATGGCATCAAAATTTCTAAATTTATTGATGTATAAAAGAATTTAAAAAATAGCATGGGATGAAATATATATTATCAACTTAAATGTAAAAAAATTCTCTGTACTAAATTGACAAAATAACACAGACTTACTCTTTATATACTTTAAAAGAACAAGAGGACCAACCTCTCCTCTAGTTTAAATTCTTGGCCAATTTTTATTTTTAGTATTTAAAGCAATAACATCTCTCTTGATAGGCAATGTTTTTCTTTTATTCCATGATATGTTCCTCCATAAAGAAGATGATTTTTTTTTTAATATATGCAAGGGATCTAGTAAGTGGCCAATATTAAGATGCTCCCAATATGGAATATCATGAAAAACACATTTCCTTTTGATCCCAATGGAAATTTTATCAACATAGGTGTCAAAGAAATCAGGATCATTGAACACAGGTTCCCCATTTGAATCAAACAATTCTTCCATGTTCTTCTCCTTCTCTGTGTTATATCCCCTATTCCAATCTATCGGTATCATTATAATGTAGTATCATAAAAAGCATGGCTACAGGTATGTCAAAAACCCATTATGAGGATTATGATGATGGTGATGCAGAAGACGTAAAGGTACATTTACGCATACATGCGACGGAGAAAGGTTGATGAACCATGTATGAGAAAAGGTTTTCTAGGGAACTTGGTTGATGAACCATGTACGAGAAAAGGTTTCTTAGGGAACTGATGGATACAATGGTTGATGACCCATGGACTATGGTGGATGGTAATCTTTTTATATGGAATTAAACCACATTTATTTTTTACAGGTACAAGTGAAGACGATTGAGGATGAATGATAGAGAAGACCAAATATCGAAGGATGAAGGTTAAATGACAACAAATACAAAGATAGAGAAGGAACCAATATAATGCAGATACTCCTTAAGGAAAATTATCATTCCTACTTGTAATCATGAATATTAATATGATAATTGTAATATGGTAAACTTATTCTAGAAAGTCTATGTAGAAATGAGGGATGGTGAGAATTGAGTGAATATAGGGATGATGATTGTTGAGAGAATCATGGAGAGGTCATGGAGATATTTTAGGAGATATTGTGGATTTAATATATCATATGGTTGAACTAATTATCTAATTATGATGTATTTGTTATGGTCACATATTGTTATATAAAGGGACCATTTGTATACTAAAGGTAAGATATAGAAGTGATGATTTAATATAATTTCCCCTTCAGGGGTTTCTTGAGCATAAGCTCCAAGTGTCCCATGATTTTCTTTGTATATAGTTAGAGGTTTGTGTGTAGTGATAATTGTGGCTGCATCAATTGGTATTAGAGCAGGACTATCCTACGGTTAGTGAATTTGTGATTGGTTCTAATTGTGAATGATATGTTTGAATACTTCATTGCAAAGGTATCACGTTGAAAGTGCTTGGACACTCATGCTACCAGAAGAAATCATGTGACTAGAACTAGTCAGAGAATCAAAGTCACGTCACCGTAACTTGTAGCCAAGAGCACTCAAAATCATAATTCAATGGTGAAAAATATTGTAGCAAAGAGAAAAAACAATGGGCATTTTTCGAAGCAATTCTTCTTTTGTTTTATTAATGATTTTGTAAAATGGAGAAGTGTACTTTTTTGGATTTTCTCCTTAATTATTATTGAAACTTGGCAGACATCGATATTTGTGTATGAAGGTGCAATGAAATTTATGAATGTTTCTTAACAGTTGTTGGTCTGTAGAATAATCCTCTGTACATATAACATATTTTACTAATAACAATGATGCCTTGAAGCCACACTACATTATGCATTATTCTTTATATTGCATCTTCTTGGAGTAGTGTGCAGCTATGTAAGTTAGTGTGGAGAATGAATTGTTGAGAGGGAATTGTTGAAGCAAGACGTAGTGTAGGAGGTTTGTTATAACCCTAAATTGCACCACACATGCTTACCTGGCATCAGGCCAACTCATATCCCTTCTTTGACAAAACACTGCTGAACAACTCTTTGAAAATCCTCTTGAATAAGGGCCCACGTTCCCTAATCCATTACTGCATGTGTGTACATGCTGGATGACCCAAAATAGCTTGCGTGGATCGACAAAAGCATGAAAAAAGGAAAGTTGTCGATGGAACAAAAATCTATGGGTGAGTTAATTGAAACTCCCAGCCATGCATGGCCGAGGGTTCGTCCAAATACCTAGCTCCTTCTAGCCTATAAAAAAAAGGGGTAGGGGTCCCATTTGGAGGAGGAAAAATATAGCAAAAAAACTCTGCCCATTTACATATTCCCATTGTCCCGACCCTTTAGCCTTTCCTTGTGCCAAAGGAGATTCAAAGAAAAGCAGTTGAAGGACAGAAGAAGAGGAGCCCAGGATCAGGTTCAAGGAGCAGTGGTTGGTCTCAACTTTTGTAAGTTGACTTATTCTAAGTAATAAAGAAAATACTTTTCCCGTCCCAATTCATGAACTGTTTATAGTTTGATCAGTATATGTTTGATTTCTAACCTGTTAGTATATAAGTAGTATGCATGCATAGTTGTTGCTCGTCTTGAATGCAGGTCAGCTTTGGAAGGAGTATTGCAAACAAGTAATCAAGCACACCGGAGGATCGACATCAAATGTCGGTAACAAGGTAGGTTGATCTTTCCATGCATTTACTAAGAAAAGGGGATTTAAATCTAGGGATGAAGGTAGAAAGTAATTTCTATTCGGTCATATCTGCATGTAAAGTATGAACTCTATTTTCTAGTCCATAGGGTGTTTTTCCCCAACAACAAGGTTTCAATAGTTTCAACACATGTTGGTGTGTAGTGTAGCCTGAGGGTGTGGATCAAGGTCATTGAGGCGAGCTTTGAGTGTGATAGTGAGTATCTTGGGAAAGTGATCAATTACAGTGGCATCCGGCATGACTTGGTGAAGTCAAACCTCCAAGAGTTGAAGATGATATCTCCATAGATCCACCTCATCCATTCAACCAACTCCATTTGCATGAACTCATTTGTGTGATCGATATTGCGATTTGCACCAAATTTTTCACCTGTGTTGAGATATCCATAATCATTAAAGTATGGATGATCATGCTTCACGATGACCCTCAGACCCCAATCGAGACACTCGTTCAGAGTTCAAACCTCGAAAATTCACCACACCCCTCATTCGTCTTGTTCTTCCAGTGGATGAAGAAGAAGAAGAGAAGGCATATGATACAGAGGAGTTTTGTAGTCTGCCATTACTAGAGTGATTGGAACTCGCAGGTGTTGGAAATACTAAGAGGGGGGGTGAATCAATATTGCCCTTTTTCAACAATTAGCATTTACTTTGATATTTTATTATTTACCACAACAGATCCACAATGGACTTGTATTTAAAATAAATTATGAATATATAATTAACATAAATTACAAGTTTTTATAAATAAATAGTGAAGACCACCAATCCTTTTTAGAGCACCAACTCTAGGAGACACAAATCCCCTTCTTCAGGGTACCAACCCTAGGAATCACAAACTCCCTTATCTTTAGGGCACCAACCCTAAGAAGTACCAACTCCCTTGTTTTTAGGGAAACAACCCTAGGAAGAACCAACTCACTTATCTTTAGGGAACCCACCCTAGGAAGAACCAACTCCCTTGTTTTTAGGGCACCAACCCTAGGAAGCACCAACTCCCTTATCTTTACTTAGTAAATGATATGAATCCTTCTGTGCTCCTCCCTTCCACCCTCACTTCATAAGAATCATTTTTTCTTCTTCTTGGACTCTACTTCTATTTTGATCTTATGATATAGACTACATAGACACCTGCTTTTCACCCTTCTTCCTCATTTATATAATCTTCCAACTGGTGTGATCTATGAAGTTATGAACTTTCATCAACCATAAGATAACATCATTTTTCCATAGAAAATATCACTATTGTCACCCAACCATATGCACGCAGCCACCCTCAAGAACCATAACCTTTTCTAGATAGAATGATTTCAGAAACGGTGCTAGAACCAATAAATAACTAGGAAAGTGCATCTTTCTCGAAAGACAGCTCACTAGACAGAAAGTCCCCAAGCCACAAAACAAGAACAATACTCAATTGCAGTAGTTACAGTTGCAACAACTGCAGTTGTAGTTGTACTTACCAATAATACCACTAAGAAATATCACCAAGAGCACCACCAAGACATACTAGAAGGTAGGGTGCACATCTTAGGCTAGATGGTGCTAGAGAGAGAGACTAAGAAACACTATCCACCTTCCTATATTGCAGTTGTAGCTCCAAACTTGTGTTATCCTTTACTGAGAGTGTGAGTGAAGTGAGTGTGTACAAATGAGCTAGATCATCTCTTCTAGGTTTTCTACACATATGTTTAGGGTTTCTCTTGCTTGCGGAATATTCTATTCTAGAAAAAGGTTGTACATAGAGGTGAATACCTCTCACAACTATCATAATATCAACAATGCCTACCTTGTCCCTATTGATATCTTATACACATATCACCTTTTTTACTTGTTGTTGATAAGTGGTTCTCCTTGTCCCTTCTGTGGGTAGTCCTTCTTTGATCCGGATTTATGTAGGAACACATTGAAATACATAAATACACATAAACACAGAGATGCAGCAGAAATAATACTTCATTTCATTAATAACAAATGACTGAAATATGCTTACAGACAGAATGGAAATAAACTAGCTAGGGCGCTGGTAGCTTATCTCTGAGAAGAGATGTGGCCGCTATTCGCATCTGTGAGAAGATCATCACAATAAGGCTATGAAGGCCCTTTTACAATAAACGGGAATGCCAAAATTCCTAGACATCTAAAAACCTAACCCTCGGAGATGAAGCGCCAAAAGTCATGTGGGCCCCGTTTGGGTAAGTTGGTGCATCAACTTCCCGGGGTCGTAAATTTTGCATACGATCTCCGTTTTAGGCATATGATAGCTCGTTGGAAAGATATATTTGAGACCTACAAAACTAAAGAAAAAATAGAATCATTAGATGTTATTTTTTGATAGAAACATACCCAAGAAAACATCATTTAGGGCCTCAGAATGGCTCCGAAAGTTCAGGACCCGAAAAAACTGGAATAGGTGGGGGTCCAAGTGGAATAGGTGGGTGGCCACCAATATCCACCTGGATCATTCCTCCCCACTTAGGAAGAAATGGTCCCCATTGCGTTGAGTTCCTCCATGAGATGAGGAAACTTCTGCTGAACTTGGTCCCTGGTGAGCCATTTGCCTTGGTGAAGGAGTTGGCCTGCTTTGATAACTCGATATAGTGATATCCTTTGTTTTCGAGTGTGCTTGATCTGTGTATCCATGATCTGATCAGTTATGTCTTGTTCCATGTAGTCTATATTTAACTCTGTTGGTGTGAGTTGTTCTGCCATGTCGGATGTGTCTAGTAGAGGTGGAAAGTAGGGCCGAAGGCGGTCCACATTGAACACTGGGTG
>JZKD02S0476039.1:28873-41262 GCA_000966675.3 Picea glauca
GTTTTAGGCATATGATAACTTGTTGGAAAGATCTATCCAAGGCCTACAACGCTTAAGACAAAATAGCATTATTAGATGCTATTTTGCAACAACAACATACCCAAAAAAACATCATTTAGGGCCTCAAAATGGCCTCGGAAGTTCAGGACCTGAAAAAACTGCTAAAAGTAGTAAACTGTGCGAAAACTGAAAAAATAAAAGAAGCAATGGTGGGGGTCCAAGTGGAATAGGTGGGTGGTCACCAATATCCACCTGCATCATTCTTCCTTAGACATTCCTCTCCCTCCTTGATCCTATTTGTACTTGGATAAAGAAATTGTGATGTATTTTAGTCATACATTTTTTTCCTAAACTCAAACATTAGGGTGCAATCTATTATACCTAAAAACTGATCACTTGTAGAATTTCCAACTGTCTCACTAAATTATATCTCAGCCAACATGTGTAACCTCAATTTTATCCCCTTTCCACCACAATATTACCTCTAACTCATATAAAACTACAAAGTTAAACCATGACTTTGACCAAAAAGGTCCAACACAAATATTACCCCCTATAAGTGTTCTTGGTAAGCATAGATAATACCCCCAAAAGTCGTGCTGCTACACAAAAAATCCAAATTTGACTATTTTGGGGCCAAAGTTGCCAAAATATATTTTTGGTTATATGTGGACCATTTTGAACCCTGATTGATACTTATAACATTTATTTGATCATCTTTAAAAACTACTTGAAGACCTATCAAGGTGATTTAACCACTATTTTCCCTATAAATAAAGCGTCGAGGTCACTCCATCCATATCCATCCATGTTCATAGTAAGGTGATGTTGTTGAAATTCCACCAAATTCTTCAGGACTTCTTCCACTTAAGAGAGTTTCTTGTTTAGGTACATTGTTAACACACCAAGGAGGGAATCATCTACACACACCAAAGATTCCAAGAACACAACCCAAGGATGGATTTGGAGCCCATTATCTTCATCAAGCTCACTTTACATGTGGTATCTTGGCCTCATTCATTTGGTAATGGAATTCTTCACATTCTTTGTAAACTTGTTATTCATGTCAATTCTTTTTCTTTCATTCTTTGAATTGATTATTTTATGAATAAGATATGTTTGATATTGGTAAATATTATCTTAGGGTTAGGGTTTCTATCTCTAAAATTCATTTTATCTATACTTAACACACAATCTTTAAGCTAGTGGGATTTTCTCACCCTTGTGATAAATCTACACCAACAAATGGGACATTTGAATTTCAAAAATTTGGTGTTGATGAAGAATACTTACATGGTTAATGGTCTTACCTACCTTGAAGTTTATGTTAATATTTGTATAAACACTAGGGAAGCAAGACATAGAGAGCTTATTGAATAACACTTTGAAGGCTAGAGAACATATTTCTTTAGTAAATTCTTAATTATGTGGTCGTGTGGAGACTTTGCCTTTTGGAAAGGAAAGGTACTTCCTAACTTTCATTTATGATTACTCAAGAGAAACATGAGTATACGTTTTGCAAGAAAAGTTAGATGTGTTTACACATTTTGTTTAGTTTAATGAAATGGTTGAAAAATAGAGAGGCTTGAAATTTTTTACCTTCAGATTAGATAATGGGGGAGAATATAGTTCCATTGAACTTATGAACTTTCTCAAGATGAATAGTATAATGTGATAATTTAAAAATCCATATACTCCTCTACATAATTGTTTCGTAGAAAGGAAGAATATGACAATTGTTGAGATGGCTAGAAGTATAGTAAAAACTAGGAAACTTGGTAACGTGTTTGGGATGAAGTGGTGCATATAGTAGTCTACACGTTGAATAGGCATCCTAAAAGAGTAATTTTGGATTTGAATCTAGAGGAAGCATGGTTGGGATACAAACATAGTGCTGCGCACATGAGAATATTTGGATGCATTTCATATGCACATGTTCTAAAGTTGAAAAAATGAATAAATTGGATGATAAAAAAGATTAAGTGTATTTTTATTGGGTATAACATAGAAACTAAAATTTATAGGTTGTTTGATCCCGAGAGAATCAAACTATAGTAAGTAAAGATGTTTTTGGTGAGAAAGGAATTTATCAACCATAACATGTTTAAATTGAATTAAGAAAGAATGTCGGTGTGATTGAAAAATGGTCTATTTTTAAATTAGCTAAGGTAGATGAAGTCAAAAGGAAACATAAGTGGCTAGTCATAGCTCATTCAAATAATACCATGTTGCTTAGGAATTTTGAGAGAAGAGTTACTAGACCACAAAGAACTATGAATTTTAATCTTATGACACAAGTAATGAAGATTGATGAACCACGGAGTTATGTAGAAGCATTAAGAAAGAATGAAGTGATGAAAGAATAAGTTAATGCCTTGGTAATGAATGATACGTGCAACTTAGTCAATTTACCTAAAGGAAAAGATATCATTGGTAATAAATGGGTATATAAAACTAATTATGAATTAGATGGTATCATTAATAAGCACAAATATAGTTTAGTTTAAAAAGGTTATACACAAAAAGAGGGAATTTATTATACATAAACCTTTGCTCCATTGGAAAAAAGGACACCATTAGGATGGTACTTGCATTAGTGGCAAACTCACCTCATCTAGATGGACAATTTATTATATGGATGTTAAATCGTCTTTCTTGAATGGTTATGTTGATGAAGAAATTTGTGTGGAGAAATGTGCAAGATTTGAAATTCTTGGTAAACAAGATTTTGTTTATAGGTTGAACAAAGCCTTGTATGTTCTTAAACATGAACCGAGGGAATGATATTCTAGGATTGATAGATATTTTCAAGATCATGGACTAGTTAAGTGTTTATCTAAACCTAATTTATACATCAATTAGGATAGGAAATTCTAATATTTGCATTATATGTTGATGATTTGATTTACACGAGGAATAATCTTGAATTGTTTCAAAATTTTATGTCACATATGAATGTTGAATTTGAGATGACAAAACTTAGAAAGTTGTATTATTTCTTGGGTGTTTAAGTATGGCAAAAAAGAGAAAGTATTTTCATGTCACAAACTAAGTATACTTGGGATATTGTGAAGAAGTTCAATATGAGTTGCAAGCCAACCACAACCCCTTTGAAAATTGAGTTGAAGTTACAAAGAAATGATGACACCAATATAATTGATAGTACTTTATATTTTTAATTGGTTGTAAGTTTGATATACCTAACTACAAATCGACCAAATATAGCTTTTCTAGTCAACATTGTTTCAATATTTATGTATGGTCCTTGGAAGATATAGTGAAAATCAACCAAGATAATTTTGAGGTATCTACGTACTACCATTGGTTAGGTTATACATTCAACATGGGTTCAACAATAGTTGCTTGGAGTATTAAAAAGAAACCTACAATTTCACTCTCCAAAGAAAAAGTAGAGTACAAAGAAACAACTACATTAAGATGTGAAGTAGTTTGGTTAAGAAAAATATTTCAAGATCCAAATGAAGAGAAAGAACAACCCACATAGTTGATTTGTGATAAGCAAAGTGTTATTTAGATGGTTGAGAATATAGCTTTCCACAAGAAGACTAAGGACATAGATATATGGTATCATTTTGTTTGAGATTTATTTCAACAAAGTGTGTTTGGGATTATGTATTGCAACACATAAGAGAAAATTGTTGATATTTTCACCAAGGAACTGCTATATTGAAGAAGTAATTTTAGAATGAGATAATTCTTGTCAAGAGAATTTAGGGATTGTTTGTTGAGTGATTTTAGGCATTGGTTGTTTCATGAGATAACTCTGATTCTTGTATCAATATGTGTTATGATAATAAATAAGACTGAACTAAGTGTTCATCATTTTTATATTATTGAATTAGTCCATTATTGTTGGTGTTAAAATCCTTCATTTATTTTCAATCCAAATCAAATACATTGTAAATGTTTGATGATTGAAACCAAGACAAGATGGCACAGTTGGAAAACCTACTTGAAGATATTATAGAAGCCAAGAAAAACAAGTTCAAGATCATCCCTTGATCTGGATTTAGGAGTGGAACGAACTGATTACAGACTAAATACCATAACACAGAGATAGGAAGAATAACACAAATATTCAGTGAACAATATCTTCTATTAAATAATGAAATAGGTTGAAAGTTTAAAACTGCAGAACTGAAACTTGCTCGAATGGTGGTAGTTATCTCTAAGAAGAGATGTGGCTGCTACGTGCATCCGTCTGAGTAGAATGCATTACAATGAGGCTCCATAGGCCCTTTTCATATTGCTCATGAATGTCAAAACCCTAGACATCCAAAAACCTAACCCTAGAAGGTGAAACGCCAAAAGTCATGTGGGCCCTATGGGTAAGTTGGTGTAATTTGGTACCTCAACTTCCTAGGGTCATAAATTTTGCATATGACCTTCGTTTTAGGTGCGTGATAGCCCATTGGAAAGGTATTTAAGAGAAATACACATTATGTCATCAGAATCTGACTTTGTCCACAATATGACTATGGCGAGTGGAAAAAATAATGTTTAGGGCCTTAAAATAGCCCTGAAAGTATAGAAAGATGTGCTAACATGAAAACATACAAAATAGGTCAGTTGGAGTAGGCGAGAGGCCACCCGTATCCACATCGACAATGTGTGAGGCTTTAGAAAACTCCAGAAGTGTAGAACTCACAATTATAAAGTAGTACAGAAAGACGTGTTGAACAAAAATGGACACAAGGAGCCAGTTGGAATAGGTGGGTGGCCACCAATATCCATCTAGATCCATATGGATCAATCCTCCCCCCTTAGGAAGAAATGGTCTCCATTGCATTGATTTCCCCCATCAGGTGAGGAAAATTAGGTTGGATTTGGCTGCAGGTGAGCCACTTGCCTTGGCGTAGGAGTTGCTCTTCCTAGACAACCTGATAAAGATGGATTTGTTGTTGGTGGGTGTCCTTGACCTGTGTGTCCACTATCTAATCGATGGATGCTTGTTCCATGCAGTCAGGGTTGATCTCTGTTGGTGTCAGTTGTTCGACAATCTCAAAGGTGTCCAATAATGGTGGAAAATATGGTAGAAGGAGGTCCACATTACTGGGTGCAGACCAAGGAAGGGTGGAGTGTTGAGCTCAAAAGCATTGCTACCCACAGCCTTGGTGATAGTGTAAGGCCCATAACAAAGTGGTCAAAGATTCTGATGGGGTCCGGTGAGACACTCCTTCTGCAAATGTAACCAGAATTTATCGTCAGCCTGAAACTGGTGTGATATCCTATGGTTATCATGGCGTTGCTTGTACTTAGCATTGGATTTCTGCAAAATCTCCTGGACCTATTGGCAGATGTGTTGAATCCTCTCAATGAATCTGGTAGCTTTGTCGACTGCAGAATGATCAGGGGAAGAATTTGTTTGTGTGGTGGCAAGAGGAAGTGCAACATCAATGGGTCCCAAGGGTTGGAATCCCAGACCCACCTGAAATGGGTTATGGTCGGTGGAAATATGGAGAGCCCTGTTGTAAATTTGTTGGACATATGGGAGACTCACGTTCCATGTATGGGGATGATTATAATTGTACATGTGCAGGATGTGCACAATCATCTAATTAATGACCTCGGTTTGGCCATCGTTTTGGGGGTGGAAAGAAGCGGATTTTGTGAGCTTGGTGTCCAACAGAGACCAGAGACTCGACCAAAAGGTGTTGTGGAACCTACTGTCTCAGTCGAAGATGATGGTCTGTGGTATCCCAAAGTAAACCCAAACTCATTCGAAGAAGAGATTGGTAGTATCGGCTACTGTGACAGTCTTTTTACAGGCTGTGAGGATGGTCATATTCAAAACTGATCAACAACCAAAAACACGTAGTCATTTATGTGCTTGGTGGATGAAAAACCAAACATGTAATCCATGGAGATGGACTCCCATGGATTCTCGGGAATAGGAAGAGGGGTGTATAAGCCTTTCTTCTTGATGGTTGGCTTGGCAATGGCACAGGCACTGCAAGATATGATATACTTTCTGACGTCCAGTCAAAGTTTTGGACAATAAAAATGTTTATGAAGGATGGCCATAGTTTTATCTACGCCAAAATGTCCTACCACCCGACTGTAGTGGGATTTTGAAATCATCTTTACATGCTCACTTGTAGGAACACAGAGATGGCCCAGGTGGCATAAGAGTCCATCCTGAATGTGAAAATTAGTGACAGTGGCGCCTGTACCCAAGAGATGATATGTGGTGGTGAAGTCTGGATCTTGCTGGTAAAGTTGGGGCCACTTCGATGTTTCATGTCCACAGAAATGGAGCACAGTGGTAATTGTAGCCACAGGAGGTCGACTGAGGAAGTTAGCAACACGATTGTAGATACATGTCTTATACTTGATGTTGAAATGGAACTACTACAGGTAGGTGGACCACTTATGATGGTGATCGTTCTGCAATTTTCCTTGTGTCTGTATGAACTGCAAAGGCTTGTGATCAATGTGTATGATTGTCTTTGTCCCCATAATGTAATGTTTCCACTGACGAAAGGATTGTACAATGGAATACATTTCATTATCATAGGTGGGGTATTTACAGATAGTATTAGAGAGTGTCTCACTATGGTATTCCATTGGATGCCCATTCTGAGTGAGAACTATGCCCACAACATAGTCATATGCATTAGTATCAATCTCAAATGGTTGTTGCAGATCCGATAAGGAGAGTAATGGATCTAAGCACAAACAATGTTTCAGATATTTGAATTCTCATTGTTGCTACTTCCCCCACATGAACTTTCCCCTACCACCACCCTTGGTCACCTAGTTGAGGGCCCAGGCAATATGGGAGAATCCCAACATGAACCATTGGTAAAAATTGGTGAGTCCTAAGAATATTTGAAGCTCGGTCAGTGTGGTTGGGGCTGGCTAGTCACGGATGACTTGGATATCAGTTGGATCAACCTGTACCCCATGCTCATAAAAAAATTAGCCTAGGTATTGGACCTTGCTCATGCCAAAAGAGCATTTTCCAAGTTGGCATAAAGATTTTGTTGTCGTAGAGTGCTCAAAACCTATTTAATATGTCGCATGTACTCCTCCACATTCTGTTGAATATGAGGATGTCATCCAAATATACTACCACAAAGGAGTTGGTGAAGGGTCTCAATACCTCGTCCATCAACCTCATGAAAGTGGCTAGTGAATTTTTTAAGCCAAAGGGAATGACTAGCCATTCATAGAGACCTTCCTTAGACTTGAAAGTTGTTTTCCAAACATCTGTTGGTTTGATGGGAACCTGGTGGTAGTCAGAATTCAGGTCAATCTTTCTAAAGAACTTCACCCCCTTGAGTTGGTCAAGAAGTTCATTAATCTTGGGAATGGGATAGTGGTTCCTGATTGTGATTTTGTTTAAGGATCTGTAATCAAGGCAGAGTTGCCAAGTCTTGTCCTTCTTCTACACCAGTAAAATCGGGCTTCCACAAGGGGAGGAGTTGGGTCTGATGTGCCCCTTTTGAAGAAGATATTGGATCTAACGCCTAATTTCTTCATTCTCCATCAACGAGCGTCGATAGACTATTCCATTAGGTAGAGGTGTGTCGGGGTTCAGATCAATTGGATGCTTGACTTGGCAGTGTGTCAGTACCCTTGTAGGTGAGACAAAGATGTCTTTCTATTCTTCCATGATCCCGTCCACTTTCTTCTACTATAAAGAGAGGTTTTGTGTAGAGGCCACAGATGTTGCAGTGACCTTTTGCTTACTGTGGGAACAGATCACAAGAAGATGAACTTCTCAATCTGTGAAATGACCTTACTGCATTTCTTAACAGAGATTAAAGAAATATCAGTAGGCGGTGCCACCTATGGGATCCTGTACAATTGTCTACCCAAAGTAATAATAACACTGTGGGGTCTAGACTCATACACATCATGACACTTCCACAAATATCGTTGTCCTAAAAGAACATCAAAAACTTCAAGGGGAGCAATATCACACAGTACCTTATATTTGAATGGCTTGATGTCGTAGGACATACGACATTTTTGGCTGACACAGAGATCTCTTCCTTGATGAAGCCAGTGAATGGTGTAGGGTTGCGGGTGCGGTGTCATTGGCAGTTTCAACTACTTGACGACCTCTGCTGAAATCAGGTTCTTCTTACTACCATTATTGACAATGAAGTGAATTAGAGCCCCTTTGACCCACAAATGCAAGTGAAAGAGGCATTCCCCTTCCTCTAGTTCTTCTGGTTCGCTTGGTCGGACTTTGGTGGTAGATATCATGGCACTGGGTTCAACATCGATAATCCACTTCCCCCCTTTAGGATTTGACTCGAAATCAAAATCGACCTATGACTAGGAATCCTTCAGCTCAACCACGAGGGACTTTTTAGAGAGGCATTCATCGGTGTTGTGCCAAGGACTTTTATGGTACTCACACCATTTTCCTGTGCCCTTCTTGTGTTTCTCTTTGGACGGATTTTCCTAAGGGCGGCCATCGTGACTTGGTTTCCTTATTTGTGGGTTGGAGTTGCCTTTGCTCTACTTCGGCTGTGAGGGGTTTGCAGATCCAAACTCTCATTGTTTCTACTTAAATTTTTTCTCGATCTTGACAACGTATCTATAAGTTGTGCCCAATGAGACGATGTCTAGGAAATCCATTTCTGTTTGAATGTATCTATGCAAACAAATGTGATATTTGAGCACTAGATGATGCTCAAAATATTTGATACCCAATTTGGTGTGGAGGGTAGGGAAAATATTGGTGAAGTCTAGTACTTTTTGGTCCCTTTCTTGACGTAGGGTGGTCCATCTAGTGTACTAGTCCTCGTAGCTTACAATAGGGTAGTATTGTTCTTTAATGGCATCCTATAAGGAATCCCACGTAGGGGAAACCACAAAAATTGAAAATTCCTCCACGACCCTTTGCTCAGAGTAGGTATCCCACCAGTCTTTAACATAGGGAATGACCTTGAGGAGTGAAAAAGTGATATTTTCCCTATCGAAAAAATTGTGGACCGAAAAATATCCTTCGACCAGATTTAACCATTTATCGACAACATATGCATCTATCAGTCCTTCAAATAATGGAATATCAAAATTTAACTGTACCTTGAAGGGGGTTGCATGGCTTCCTGATGAGGATGTTTCTCCCATGGGCGATCGTCGAAGGATGTGCATGAAGTTGTCCATCATTTTTTTATTTTGTCATGCGAGGGCTTCCTCGAGCAACATTTTAATAGGATCTTCTACTCCATCTTATTTCTTTTCGTCTCCCATGGGTTGCTGTCAGACTCGGTGTGGTCGATCTGGTAATGGCTCGATTGGTTCGAGTCCCAACATCTTGTACCCACACCTTGTCAGGGACATGCATAAAGAAAAATAAATGAAGAGCATACTATGTTGATACCACTGATCCGGATTTAGGAGCGGAATGAACTGATCAAAGAATGAATACCATAAACATAGAGGTAGGAAGAATAACAAAAATATTCAGTGAACAATATCTTTTATTAAATAATGAAATAGGTTGAAATCGTAAAACTACAAAACTGAAACTTGCTCGAATGGTGGTAGTTATCTCTGAGAAGAGATGTGGCTACTATGCACATCTGTCTCAACATAATGGATTACAATGAGGCTCCATAGGCCCTTTTCATATTACTCATGAATGCCAAAACCCTAGACATCCAAAAACCTAACCCTAAAAGGTGAAACGCCAAAATTCATGTGGGCCCTATGGGCAAGTTGGTGTAATTTGGTACCTCAACTTCCTAGGGTCATAACTTTTTCACACGACCTTAGTTTTAGGTGTGTTATAGCCCGTTAGGAAGGTCTTTCAGAGAAATACACATTCCTCCATTAGACTCTGACTTCATCTAAACCTGACTGTGGCAAGTCAAAAAACAATGTTTAGGGCCTCAAAACAACCCTAAAAGTACAACAAGATGTGATGACATGAAAACATACAAAATACGCCAGTTGGATTAGGTGAGAGGCTGTATCCACCTGGAGAATGGGTGAGGCTTCAGACAACCCCAAAAGTGTAGAACTCACAATTATAAAGCAGTACAGAAAGACGTGTTGAACAAAAACGGACACGAGGAGCCAATTGGAATAGGTGAGTGGCCACCAATATCCATCTGGATCATCCCTAAACCTAATGAGTATCCAAGCATTTGTAAAGTAGAAGCTACATCAAGAGACAAAGTTCCAAAAAGACACCCCCTAAAGTCTTTTTTGAATCTTCCATTAGTTTTTGATGGTCTAGAAATAACTGAATAAGCAAAAAAACTACGGTAAAGATGAACTTGTGCATATTATTATGGGTAGAAAATGACATGATGTATGCCAAAATAATTGGTATTTCCATAACACAATTCAAAGGATTCTTAATGTATTTGATGGCTAGACTCCTTGGCATGGTAGAGAATGCAATAGGAAACCTACCTAAAGTTGGCATTAAGCCCATGTCAAAAGAACAAATCATAGAGTTAACATCTTTAAATAAAAAATACAAAACTAGATCTTTTGTTTTGTGGAAAGAGGTCACAAATGATTGTGACATGACAAAATTCTTAGGAAGAGAATTATACATCTTGAAAGCATTCAATGATTTTGTGAGAGATTATGAAAAATTATCATATAGAAGAAGTCATGATGATGTTGTTGCTACTAAGTTAAATATCATAACTTGAATCCCATACCCTATTACCAACAAGGTACATATAACTAATGTAAATATAAATATAGATATTGAGAAATGATCAATTGTAGAAATTGTTGAGATGATCAACATTTGTATAGAATATCTTTGTCTGGATAAAAATCTATGAAAAGGGTTATAAAAAACAAAGATGTCAAGCACTGCCAACTTTTTTCATAAACATTATGGAAAATAAGAAAAGGAACATCATTTGTAGAGGAAAATAAAATATCAGTTTAAGTGTTCTCGTGATGAGTACAAGAAACCACCAAAAGACCACTGGAAAAGATGACCATTCCAAAGGAAAATCCCTAATCTCAAAGGACAAAAGGGTGGAAACAAGTGTTATCTATGCAATAAACCAGGGCATTTTACAAAAGATTACCCATCTAAGAAATCAAATGTTAGATCTCTTTATCCAGAGAAAGAGTTTGGATAACATTGGACATATATCCACTATAATGAAGAATCATTTTGATCTGGTGATGATATATGTGAATTAGACTCTTTTGATGAATATGAAGACGAAGTTGGAGTTTTTGTAGAATGTCCTATCAAAATGAAGTGGTATAGCCTAATAGAGAGTAATGAGCCACCCAAAATAAGGATAAGGTCGAATTCAAGTAGCATCAGAGTAAGAAAAGAAAAACAAAAAGATGTGGGAGGAAAGTGGTATCAAAGCCTAACAACTACAATCAAGCCTACAAAACCTACTATATAGTTTAGAACTTCGCCAAGCACATCCAATGGTATATACAATCCAAGAGAATTCCCATACAAGTTTGAGCCAAACAAAAAGACTCCCATTCCTTTTTACACTAGATGTACTTATAATATGATTCATAAGACTTGTATCTTTATGCATTACAAAAATATATGTTCTTGCTCATGTGAAATACATGTAAAGCTTGAAACAAGTACATATATAGTTTTGTTTCTTGTATCATCAACTATTATATAGAAAATCATTCTTAGCAAGTAGTTTAGTGTTCAATGTCATGAGATTGAAATAGACTATGTAGTATGTTGCTTGTACATTCATATTTTAGTGGCTATGAAAATAATGTCCCTATGGTGTGTGTGTGTGTGTGTGTGTGAGTGAGGAAGAATTAAGTTTGGTTGACGTGAAGGTTATCAACATCATTAGGGCCAATCAATCATCCCTTGTAGAGCACTCCTTCTTCTTCCCTAGAATTTTTGGATGGAAGGTCAATCAATCACCCACCCCAGGAGCAGTTGTTAACCCAATGGAACACCTTGTATTTGAACCTATGACCACTTGGCAACATGACTTTGAATAGTCAGTTCATACCGATTGAACCAACCCACATTCTAGTCCAGTTGAGTCTTGCTAGGTGACAAGGTGCCATTGTCGTTGGTAGTTGAGCTACCCTCCATCTAGATATTACAGGGAAGAGAGGGGATCCTGTGAGGATTTTCTTGAAAAAATAATAAAACACCATTTGAAGGGTCATATAGTTTGTCTCACACACATGATAATGTAAATCCCTTTGTTTCTTAGCATGCAAACAATAAAAAAAAAAGGGAATTGAAGAAGTAGAGTTACCTAATAAATCATTAACTATTGGAGATCTCGTATAAAAGAAAGTGATAAAAAAATTATGACAAGATGAGGGTGAGAAATAATAAAACACCATTTGAAGGGTCATATAGTTTGTCTCACACACATGATAATGTAAATCCCTTTGTTTCTTAGCATGCAAACAAT
>JZKD02S0476039.1:44981-68960 GCA_000966675.3 Picea glauca
ATAGGAAGAAAATGGGAATGAGCCTATAGCTTGTGAAGAAGTGAAAGACCTTGAGAAGGAAATAAGTGAACTTGCAATTCACTTGGTAGTGCAAAAGAGCCCATAAATATGTGAATTTTAAGTTCACTTATTTCTATTGTTGGGTAGAATTCAATTATGCTTCTTGTAATCTTGATGGACACTAAGACTTTTGGGTATCTAGAGAGAAAGGGCTTGGTACAATGGTGTTGCATTTTATACTAATAGTGAAAGCACTTAGACAGTGCATGCATACACAATTTTCTTCCATGCATTTGTGTATTTTAATAGGCTTCCATGTTGAAGGGTTTGAGGACATAGGATGCTTTTAGTTATGTTATTCATGTGAGTGCTTTCCACGTTGTGTATGTGATACAAAGAACAAGGTTTACACCATGATAAATTTTGTTTTACATCATTTGGAATAAGAGTGGGTGGGATCCATGTAGTTAATACAACTCCAATAAGAGGAGAAAACTAGGTAGATGTTATTTATGAGAAAAAACTCCATGTGCTTGTTAGTAGAATTATAGAAGGGAACAAAAACAACTCCAATAGGAGGCTGGACGGACATTATTGATAAAGTTTAGGGAACATACAATGAGGGGGAGCTACAGTGAAAATAAGGTTGAAGGCCTATATGAAATCTACATATGGTAAATGTAGCTCCAACAAAGAGAACAAGTTGGGTATAGTTGCATGAGGGAGAAACCACTCCAATAGTGTGAAGAATTGGTATATATTGAGAGTATTGAAGAGAATATTTGGGTTTGTGTCACGCCCCCAAAATTCATTCCCAAGTCCAACCATGGCATCTTGTGGACGTGTGACATTGCAATGGTTCTCTCTTGGTAGCTTGGCTCAACCAAGGATACTTCACCTAGACCACACCTCTTCACCTAGAGTATACCCATATTTTGTTCTAGGCTACGGACAAGTCACATCCTTAGTCTATGAAACTTAGTTATATACTTAGACATTTGTTAACATTCTTTAACACTTAGTCAATCTAGCATACAACAGAAAACATGAGTGTTGAAGAGCATATTTGGGTTTGTTTCACGCCCCCAAGAGTCATGCCCAAGTCCAACCTTAGCATCTCATGGATGTGCGACACCGTGGAGGTTCTCTCTTCACAACTTGGCTCAACCAAGGATACTTCACCTGGACTACACCTCTTCACCTAGAGCATACTCATACTTTTGTATAGGCTACGAACGAGTCATGTCCTTACTCTCTGCAATTCAAATGTATGCTTAGACATTTGTTAACATTCTTTAACACTTGGTCAATTTTTCATACAATAGAAAACATGTGAAACACAAGAGACACAAATATAGTGTGGGTGGCACCAGTAGTGCCTAATTGTTGGGCCAGTTCACGCTTGCGCATGTCCTTCTTAACACTAGGAGGTTAAGACCCAGGGTTCATCTAGAGTTGACCAACCAAAACCCCAAAGCATCAACATATCAATATTCATCCAAGGCTCAAGAAGGTCTCACCCAAGATGCTATGAGGATCACAAATACCATCTGGTATTGTGTCAGGGATGAGGGGATAAACACACAAATATCCATTTGGGTTGAAATTCATACATTCCATGGTTGACTACTTATTATTATCAATATGAAAAAACAATAAACACACATATCCAATGGATACATAAGTAACACATGATATATCAGAATCATTGTAGCTTTATTATCATCTTCATTCCATCAATCATAGGAATACATTAAGAAAATGGTATATCGATAGCAAGAAAGTCTCATATTTCCTCAGACAACTTCCTAGATTTACAATGCATTGCACCATGTGCATCCTTTCATACATTTCACATATATCAAACCCATACTAAAATCATGGATATTACAATTCTACAGAGGCTCAGAGCGAGCTAATGGACTAGAAAAATGAACAACTAGCAACAACTTAGTGAACCAATGAGCGAGTGACTCCATTTATGATGTCGTTGTTTCCTTTTTTATCCTTCTTTGCTATGGTTCTCTGTATTTTTCAGTTTTGTTCCACTTGATCTATTGATTACCGATCTTGCACACTTTTTTCACCTACCTACACTCCACATAGCGTTTCTAAATCAGGGAATCTTAACTACTTGGCTAGATCATCTTATGTCTTCTCAATGTTCCCTTGTGCTAGTGGTAGTATTCATTCATGGAGATCTACCAAAGATTCCTTTCTTGACTCTGGTGTACAGACATTGTCTTATTTATTTCTAGCGTGCATAAAAAAACATGGACCTATGTGCATTTGGCAGGACCTGGACTTGCACGTAATCACAAAACCCAGTCCGACACACGCTTCTTGTCAATCCTCGTGCATCTTCTTGGGGGTGCGAAAAACTAGAATGATCGTGCATAACTTTGTGTGCAACAAGTGATATTAACCGAAAATTTTGGGTTCCAACATGCCCCCACCATTATTACTTGGCTCGTCCTCGACCCAACTCCCTCATGAAAATATTATTGCAACTTTCTTGAGTAAGAGAAAATCATCAACATTGGCGGACCCGAACATCAAACCATGATGTGATTACAGCCGGGTTTGAGTAAGAGAAAATAATCTTTCTAGGTTGTAGTTGTAACTTGACACAGGTCCTGGAATGATTCAAGCAGGCCCCAAGGTAAATGATGGCTTTAGATTTCATTTGGCCTAATGCTTGCCGCATTCCCTTTGAAGGTATTTGTGGTGATGAATGAGGGATATGTTTAAAGCACACCATTCAGACATCAACCCTCTAAGTGAACTTGTGTTCCATCCAAAGAGAACACCATCATTTGATTGTATTTTTGTTTTGATAAGACAAGACAAAATACAAGGACCTCTTATCCTGGTGGAATAGAAAGCCCACATCATTGGACTCTCCACTTCAACAAAAGTGATTATTCATGGTGACAAACAAACTAGCTCTGGGCTTAGAGAGATGGAGGACTGTCACATCTGTGAAGCACAATTTAGGAAACTGTGGTGTCTAGGGCTGTGTCATGCTCGAAAATAAGAGAGTTGGACTTCGACTTAGAAACTAATGACGAAGCGTCAATCTTCATGAAAACTAGATTGTGGGTTCTTTGTCTTCCTAGCTAGACTCAGAATCGCATGTCCCTGAATGCCTGTGAAGCTAGTCCATGAAAGGGGACCTGAATCAGTGGAGAGTGGAAAGATAATAATGCGTAGAGAGAAATTAGAGGCATGGGAGATGTGTGGGAGAAATAGGGAATGGAACGTGGAGAATTTCTCCAACAACTTCATGGGTGGGAGTGGTTATATATAGAGTGAAAATGATCATAGGTGGCAATTGGAATTACACAAAAAACCAACCAATGTAATTGATCGGAGAACAGAGTGCCAACAAAACATGGCAGGTGAGGGGATAACGGTTTAGCTCCACTATATTGGTGATGTGCATACTAGAATGTGGCATCATCGATACTAATTATGTGCCAAGGCTATGGGTTATCCGCTCGAATTAGATTTCTTGACCCTTCAGTGTAATATGGCGGAAGGTAGTTCAACCTAGTCCCATGTGAATCCCTCATCCAATCTAGTACCTTGTATGTAGGCCATAACTTCGACCTAAATTGTAAATCTAGGGAATCTACAAAATTATCATTGCATCCAGTCCGCCTATGTGACTGGAGTGTACGCTGTGTTGCTAGAGAGGAAAATTATGCCAACTATGTACTCTTCTACCTATTGTACATCCTATGCTAACCCTACTCTTTAAAAATTCAGAGTTGAGATAGGGAGCTAAGTGACGGTTGACCCTTTCAGTTTGTGGTACACCTTCAACGTATTGTCATTAGTATTTCCTTTGATCAATTGTACCTGTAATGTAGCCAACTTAGCGACATCGACTTCACTGATGTAGACCATAAAGAAAGGACCCAACCAATGCATATGTAACATCCCCAACATCCAACTAAGCTATGCCAAATAAAATTTTTAAATTGTATACAAAACTCAAACATATGCACACCGAATTTCTTGTGGAACTTTATATATAAAAATTTAAAAAAACACATACATTCTGCAAATGCACAGACTCATACAAAACAATAATAAAAAAACACATGCAACACACACAGGAAAAACCCATAAAAATAAACACATAAATAATAATGTAGCATGTAATTGAACACACAATGGACACTTATCTTGTAAAAATGTCACCAATTGTGTGCGGACCTTCCATGAACCTCCCAACCTTAGATCATGTTGTCCATCATTCGTAGCAGTGGGTCATCCCCGAGCTGGGACTAAAATCCACGTAGGTAAAGAGATTCCTAACCAGGCTGATGTATCTTAGACAACAGGAAAAACTCGGTCACAGGTGCCAACTCGAACTAATAGCTTACAATCCCTCATTCCTCACATGCATGTCCCACCCCATGAAGTGTGCCCCTTCTCTGCTTAACATTCCTTTAGCTGGCCCACTTCCTTTCTGGTGCTTCAACGACAAGTCAGACAGGAAGTCTCAGAGCCCTGTAGTTGCAGTTTGGAACCTTCGGAAAATCAATTCCCAACAATTCTCTCACATAGAGAGAATTGTTCACGGTCCTAAAAACCTGCCTCTTCAGTATCCCACAAGCATGACAACCTACCTCTTCAATCCAACTCCTAAGCTAACCAGGTATAGATATAGGTATGATTATGGGTACATGTATAGATACATCTACAGGTACGTGTATGGGTATGGGTATAGGTACAGGAAGGTATAGAGGACACATTAATTAGTGAATGAATGAATGATAGAATGAGTGAATGGGAAAATGAACTAAGTCCAAACTATATGTAGGCATGTTCCCAAATTGACACTTGTCATGTTGAGAGCTACTTTGGTCCACTTGTCCCCATCCATAGAACTTAGGATAAAATAATTATCGATACTTTATACTTTAAGGAATATTAATATAATATTCCTTTTCGGCTTAAGCTCCCTATCTTAGCCCCTTATCCTTAACTTTTATCCCCCTTTCCCTAACTAGTGGAGTTTAGTCCCCCATACTCTTTTATCATGGTTGGTCTACACACAACGATGTATTATATTAATGGTGAGACATATATAAAAATAGGCTCACTGGCCTTTAGCATCTAGGCTCTCCAGCCTAATTCAACACATAAGCCCCTTAGCTCATAATAACTGGCTAACCAGCCTATAAAAAACAACATATACACAAAATGATCTCTTGCCTCAAAATCATGCGCACTTGCGTTTGTTGCACGCAGTATCCTAGAATGTGAACACTTCATCATTTTAGTGTGTAGTACATGTGCACACTATACCATGGAAGGTGCGCGTAAAATGATATAAAACAACTCACTAGCTTAAGTACATTTGCATTTACAATTTAGGGTTTAGGCTAGGGGTATTACAATCCCCTCCCCTTATTTATGCACTATCCTTAGTGCATTATTTATCATGTACCATTCAATTCTTTAAAAATATCCAAGATTTAGCTATTGGAATCTTCATATCCATCTGGTGCTCTACTTTCTAGCACCAATTCTAGTATTCATACTACAACTGGAAGGCAATTGTGCTATTCCATAGAGTTTCTTTTAGGAATAATCCAATTCACTGTTCCATTTGACACACCCTCCTTATGGTTTCTACCATTCCATAAGGATCATTGGGTTGCCTCCTCCTTGTTTCACTCACCCTTCCAGGCTCAGGCATCCCTTCATTGCTACACAGTCCTTCAATGATCCATCTTTCCAAGGCTTTCACACACAAGGAGAGCGCTAACCCATTACTAGAACCCCACCAAGGTTCTACAATTATAGGGATTTAGTGTCCTCAACAATAGTTGTTCTTTCCCATTATTCCAATTTTAATCAAGATTATCTCATCTGCATCACACACATGCAATTATCATGAGAGAACATTATAAAAAAATTCCATTTTAGAAATCAAATTAATTTCATAAGGAATTTGACTTTTCCCAAAATATGAAATTCTATTTCATAATTTTTCATCATTGTTGCAATAATAGGATGTAGTATTCCTTATGGATTTCAACAAGCACCATGCTGAATACCATTTTTCCTACAATTATTCTATCTTGCAATATTGTCAGTATTTCATGTACATCATATTTTAATTGCAATATGTACAAAAAAATTATGCTGTGATCTTAGAATTGCCTACACATAGCAATCCAATCAAAATTACCAAAAAAAAAATTAGATGGAATGACTCATCATTCTATGCATATGCATGTTCGTAATTAATAACAATAAGTTCATTATTTTAATTTTCCAAACATAAAATTTTCGGTAATCACTATTCTTGTGACTACCCGACTTGCAACTTTCCTGTTGCAATGTCTAACAGTTCCTAAAATGTTCCTATCTCCATGAGTTAGCAACATTTATGTCGTTAGTATAATTATTTCCATTCAAAAAAATATATACATGCAATCACAAAATGCATTTAGCAAATGCATTTAAGTATACAATTCTATCATGTATGAGTGCAACTCTTAATGCCTATTTATTCAATGCACCTTTGTATTGATTTTCAGAATGATATTTATCTAAGTCATGTATCTCACCATTCATAAATTGGAAATATGGCCAATGTCTTGACACATTCTCCACACACTTCCCATTATCTTCTAGATTATTTGGATGCCTTCCTTTTCGACCCCAACACTACACCAAGAATATAATTTTGTGGTGTGCATTAGTGTTAGAAAAAAGGTTGCAGTCCAATTTTTACTTAAAGGTAGGAATCTCATCGGGTATTTATGTGATACATAACCTTTCTATATCCATACCTTGCCATATCCAACCCTGTCCCAGTCTCATACATGATTAGCTTTCCTGGCATCATTCCTATAACAAGTTCTTATCTTTTATTTCTTTGGTTATTACCTCATAACCAAATTAAAATGACATGATACTATGTCAGTGTGTGCATTCAAATACTAAAAATATTTGATAACTATAACATGCCTCCATCCTTTACCACACCTAGCGGTAACTTATTCCTATTAATGAACTTAAACAATACCATATTGTGTATTATAAAAAATCAATTTGGGGAAATTCTTACCTGAATTTCCCTTTGGAAATTATGCAACATAATTTCAAAAGAGAAATACTTACCTGCATAACTTCCATTAAACAAATTTAATGCTACATGATTGGTTGATGATAGTAGAATCTCTCATGCCTCTTTATCAGTCTGTGTTACAAGGAAAATCTCTCTATGGCTAGGGTGAACCACAATAGACAGAAATGAATGTAGAAATCAACTCTATCCCAGTGATATGATATATAAACCAATATGAAAGGGAGATAAGAAAGAGGCCTAACTCATCCATATGTTTGATGATGTCCATTGTTGAGCACTTTGACCCAAAGCTATATATATCTGCAACAAGTTCTCAACAAATAAGCATATGGTGGCAATGTAAAGGGTTAGCACATTAGATAGCATAAGCCATCAATATACATAACAAATACGCCCATGGATAATAATTCATATATTTGGAAGACATCAATTGGACGAAAAGAGAGTATTTTTATTAATAAATGATCACCATAAGTGAAAGTATTACAAACTGCTGTGTCGGCACGGTTCGGAATCAAGAAACTAAGTTCCTTCCAGTTGGGCCTCCACCACTTCAATCCTCCACCAAAGGAAAACTCATAGAAGGGAGACAATGAGGTTCTCCATCAATAAGGGAAGATCTTGGGGGTTGAACATTGTGCTCAGACTTAAAGGACAAAGGGATGCAGACTCAATATGAAGTAAATAATTTCTCTAGAGTAACTTTGCTCTCAAAGTTGAATTCTTTCTCCTTTTCCACATATCGGAATTGGACTCTTTATAGACTTCAAAATGAAATTGAAGGCCCGAGTGAGAACGTTTCTAGTATATGGAAGGCCAAGGATCAGATATCTCCTGTTGTGACATGGAAACCTGACATTTAATTTTGATTTTTTGGCACAAATCCCAATGTACATGGGCTGTAGTGGAGCAGCCTGCATATACGCTTGTTGTAAAGGGTGCAAGATGCGTACAAGTGGAAAAATTTGTATTTTTGTCTCTGGACTTTAGTAACAGGGAAGACAAGTTTGCATAGGGAAATGGAATAAGTCCCTCTCTGCAAGATTGCATAGGGTGAGGAAAATCTTTCTCTAATAGTTCGGTAATCAAGATTCCAACTTTATGTTGCTTCCTTTCATTTGTAACAACATTATTAGAAACACTTGTAAACATGAAATCATTCTCACTTTATGGTTGTCCCAACAAGCCATAGCATCCTTGCTGCTACAATAATTGCAACGACTTCTTTCTCCTTGTATCACTTTTCCTTGTTTATCCCAGAAGTCTTCAATTCTTTTGGATTCTTGAATCTTCATGTGCTCTTCATTGTAACCACTATGCATGATTATTTCTGATCTGAGAACTTTATAGCCCAATCACTCTTGGATGCCTTTGATTTTCCATCCAAATAGTAAACTGATATTAACCTTCAACTTTTATTTATTATCTGGATCTATCTATCCCAACTCATACTTGGATGAATTATAATTCCAATCATGTTGCCATATAGACTTTGGATCTTCAACATCCATTTAATTTTTGGACTGAACTACTTCAGCGCTTTCTTGACTAAATACTTTAGTATTTTATTTTTCTTGCACTCTTCTCTTCTCCTTTCCAACTAGCTTCAAACTTGGCTTGCATAGACAATCTCTAGCATACTATAAGGATGCACATATTCTGCCTTCTCTAGCTGCATAGAATTAATTAAAAGTACTTAATACTGTTTTTAATTTACCATCATAATTTCAAGTGATACTTCCACCACCTGTAAATGTCACTCATGGCTCTATGCCACTTGAGATGGATTCTTCTCAAGCACAATCTCTTTTGCATTCAAAACCATGCATAGAACCATTTTCTTCTTCATGGTTCCTTACTGACTCTCTACATAGATTCATTTCACTTTTAAGTCTTTCTTGGTTTTGACATCTCCATGCTATTGTGGAAATATCTTCAATACGTTTAGAATGCATAAAAAATTCTTTACTATTGTTGCTTTCTCTCCTGGAGTGTTTTCCTGCATTCCCATTATCTTGATATCTACCTCATGATTTATTCTTCTATTATCCTAGGATGTTCATGGAATTGCAACTACATATTATGTTGATATTAATTTTCAGTATTCCACTATTATTCGGATCCCTTTGATCCAACTCCTACATGACCCAATTATATTTCCAGTCATGTTTTCTAAGTAAACTTGGATAATTAAAACCAACTTCCTTCTTGAGGTACTTGATTTATCCCTTCCCTATCTGATCATATCAACACTTGGATTTTCTTGATGACTATTACTTTATCCTATCTTGACCAATCTGATTTTAACTTGACTTGCATAATCCCCTTCCATCATTCCATATTGATGCACCTATGCCTCAATTGACACTCCTTACTTACGTGCACCTTCATTTATTTACCCTTGAAGTGATGCCCTTCATACCATGCTTCCACTGCGCACTCTGATAACCATATGGGAAGCATTACTCTATAATTGCATAGATAATCACTGGATATGATGCACTCTTTATACATATATGAATTAAGCCTCTTTATTTATCTAATTACTATCATTCTGATAGTCAATTCCTTTTATAATAGACATGACTCCAATGTATTGCTTAATTTGTATATTGGTTTCTTTGGGAGTGAATGTACTTTCACTAATTCATTCACTACATGATCTATTCCTTTTCCCAGATTCCATTGAGTACTTGACTAACATGAGTGGAATTCCTATAGTGGCTTCTGTTGTTCCAGAGTCTGTACTTAAGGCTTAGAAAGTACAGTGTCTAGGCATCCGAAAGTGAGTAAAGGATAAAAGAAGGGGAAAGCATCAACCTCAGGAAAGGAAGCTAAGGCTGATTTCCAAGTTGTCACCGTCTAGCCTCCAATTGTTCTTGGATGTTTATATCCCACTCAATCGCAGTCCATGAACGCTCAAGTTCTACCCGGGTAGTGTCTATTTTAAGAATAGTATCGAAAAGTTTCAAAGAGATATATGTTTGGTCCGACAAACCCGGTTCAATCTTAGGCTGCCTTACAATGGGGACAGTCATAGAGGAATAGTAAAATTAAAAGAAAGTTTCAAAGTTTTAAATGTTGTCTCAATTCGATCATATAAAAGAGAACTATCTGATTTATTGTTAAGGATAAATTACAAACCAAAGGCCTTTTCCTGTAACTGTGTTATCTATCAAATAATTGGTGTGTGTGAAAATGTGAGAAAAACATAAAGTTGTTTATAATACGAGGCTCCTATCAAGGGAGAATCTCACCCTATAAATAGGAGAAGAAAAAGGTGAGAAGAAAACTGACGAATGTATAAAATATGCAAATTTAAAGAGTCCACAGGTCTTGTACTTGCTAATAGCCGATACAGAGGAAAAGTTGTAAACTATATAGACAATTAAAATTAATCACCACAGTAGAGGTTTTACTAAATTGCAGTGAAACATTCATCAAACATATATGTGCGAAATGAAATTGAACATGAAATCAGAGAGGAAACAAACTCATAACACAGTCTTGACGGAATCAGGAGTCTTCAGATTGCTTTGTATTAATATTCAAAAGGAGAGAGTCTCTATTACAATCGACCAAAATAGGTCCAACCCTTGTTCTTTCTTTAAAATGTATATTTATACAAATTTCTATAGTCTGGAATCTCAATCGTTCCAGAGGTTTTCGGTTACAACAAAGGAGATTAAACATTTCAATTCTTTGTTTCTGTCCTTATTTGGTACCAGAAACCTACCTCTTCACATGCTCTGTGAAAATGACGCACTTCTCCACCAGCTGTGATATCAACTTAGAAGGTTCTGCTTGATTATTGGCCTCGAAAGTGTAATAATCCTTCGCCAATTGTGGCAACTTTCCTTCCACCTGTTGGTCTTTGGTATTGATAGAACATAATTGTACACTTAGTTTAATTAGCCATTTATCTATTTGGACTATATCCGCTTGGGTTATTTGTGATATTTCAGCCAATTCTCTTTCTTCATTTTCCTTGATCTTGAGCAGATGCTTGGCTGTATTGAGCTGGCCCAGTACTTCAGTGCTGCTTTCATCATCGGAACCCAACCAACTCCCATATAGAAAACCGAAGGTTTCTTCACAAGATTTTCTTACCTCTTTAGCTTGTTGTCTGCCTTCGAATATGTTATGCTCCCATTCTTTCAAAAGATGTTACCTTGGGTTTGCTCTGAGATAGAAAACCTGGGACTACTACCTATTTCCCTTCTCATTGTGGCTATAATAGCCTCCTGGAAAGCAACCCGAGCCGCCCCAACATCTTTTTCTCTGAGAGTGAGGTTTTCCAATACTTGATCAAGGAGTTGGTAGTTTTTTTGAATCATTTCCACCTTAGCAAGTAGACCTTGTTGAGATGTCGACACTCTTTTTCCGATTTCTATAGCTTGGGATTGAAATATCCCGATATCGATTACCTAGCTTTCAACGAAGTCTAAATTGGCTTGTAGCTGCTCTATCAATTCTCCTTGTTGGCCTATCTGTATCTGATTTGTTTGAACCATCAGCCATGTCTGTTCGAGATCGACTTTGAGCCACTCTATTTCCTTTTGATTAGCTACTCTAGCTTGTTCTAAACCTGTATTTGCCTGATCTTTGGCAGCAACCTCTACTGTAGCTAGTTTAGCCTCTAATTTTTTGATCAAACGATTTTTTTGCTTCAGTTGATCCTTTAGGTTCCCAACTGAATATTGGTTGGCTGTAGTGAAAGCCCCCAATGTTCCTGCTATTTGAGTTGCAAATTCCTCCTTTTTCATAGCTCTCCCATGAGTCAAAATTTTAAATTTCTTTGATACTGGACCCGCCTCTTGGTAAATTTCTTGCTTTACAATAGCCTTTCTCTTATTATCAAAGAAGAATTCATTCGGAGGTAGATCTTCCATTCTTATGGGTGTTAATTCTTCACTGAAACCCCAACCTGCTTCTGGGAACCCCTTCATGGACTGTAGGGGTGTAATAGAAACGATGGGATTTCCGACCTTCTTAGATGATTTCCCTGGAGTAACAACCAAGGTTGGCTCGCTTGGAGGGTTGGAAGTTTTGGCTTCCTGTTTCAGGCCCCCTGTTTTCTCTTTCTTATCCCGGTGTTCTTCTTGGCCGGGTGCTGAATCTTTGGAGCCTTTGTCTTCTGTTTACTGCACCTCTACGGTCATTGGATTCTCACCCCATAATATTGGGGGAAGGCATCTCCGCCGATGTTCTTGCAATTTGAAAACATCGGCCCTCTCTTCGGGCGATAGGGCTTGTATCCTGGCCAAAACCTTGGCATAAGATCTCATGCCTCGAAAAATGTCATCATGAGGCGAGTTCTCGTGCTCAAATCTTTTAAGGCCACAACTAGCCAAGTGATTACTCACGACCCTATGTGGGTCGTGTTTCTTGAATTCAATGTGGACTAATTTAATATCTTCCAAGGCTACTGCCTTAGCCTTTGCATGCCCGAAATATAATAAAGAATAGGTGTTCAAATGAATAGGGAACGATGGCCATACCTTCTTTGAATATCCTTTAAGCTCTTTACTTACTCCACCAATCACGGTTTTCCTGGTGATCTCGTGACAAGACAACCTATCGGGTATAAATAATGGTAGAGCATGCAGAGGAACAGAGGAGCCGAAAACCCTGATGTATGAAAATTCTGCTTCCACGTACGAGTTGGCCACACTGCTCAAATTGATAGCGATGCTATCTGAGATCTTGGGTGGGGGATTACCGAAGATGGTGACATGCATCGGTACCATTACCCAATTGAAAATTTCGTATATGAAATCTAAGGCCTTATCCTCCCAAAGCTTTGAATGGTAGACATGGATAGGCTCAACATCTGATGGAGCCCAGCTCCAACTCATTAAGGGAAAAGGTGTCATGAAACACATGGCGTCCATGATGTATGCGGAAATAAAAAAATGAAGCAGCCTTCTCACTCGCCCTCTGCATCCGATACTATGTAATTCGACTGGTTAGACTGTTTGACAACATCTTGGCCCAGTCGAAAGAATAGCCTTCGATGACTGTATGCATCAGCGACACCCACTGGAGAAAGAAATGTGTGGTGTCCTCCCTCCCATATAATCTACAGGTCATCATTGCTATGTATTTTAATTGCGGTTCCAAAGAAGAGATTGAATAGACACCATTACTATACGCCCTGAACTTCGCGGGGTGTGAGACCCAATCCTTGATCAAATCATATAATCTTTTTTCGTATTGCTCACATTCCTTATGTTTAAAATCCTCTAGAAACTCGACATTTTATGTGAATTTCAGTGTGGATGACAATTTATACATCTCCTGTAATTGTTCTGGTCTAAAGGTCCCAATGGTAACCTTCTGCTCATTGATGATGGTTCTGGTCGGGATATCTACATGGTCTAGTGCCCATCAGATCATATCATAGTAAGGAAGAAGACGTGGCCTGGCCGCTACTTTATGCATTTCTTCTTGGACAATGATCTTGTATTTGGTGGCCAAGTCGTCCTTCTCATTGTCACTGGAATCATCTGAACAATCTACCAATTCATACTGTAGAATCTTGGAAATGTATGACCAGGTTCTAACAGAATCAACAGTTTGTGGTGAAGTATCACAAACATTATCTGAGCCTTTCCCTAAACTCTCAGCACTTGCCTTGGACACTTTTCGTGGGGCCATGACAAAGGATTTTGATTTATCTCTCCTGCGGTAAAAATATGTATACATACAAAAATCAGTTTTTGGAGAAAAGCTTCTCTGCATAAAATAGAAATGAGCTTTGTGACATTGAAGAAAAAGATATATATCTTTGACCATTTAAAACCTCGATGTCCTTATGAACAAAATAGTCAAATCATTTTTAGAGACATATTTAGCAATAAAAACCATATCCTTACTTGTCACTTCGCCTCATTTCCAATTAATGCCATAAATTTTGACGGTTCATGACACAAGTTGGTGCAAGGAAAATTTAAATTTTCCTCGTAGACTGTGCATATTATTATTTGTATTAAACATTGATTAAGCTGGCTTAGCTTCTTTAATTAGGATTTCTTAAACTTTAATCAACCTTTCGGTGTTCACCGTATCGGGAGTTTTCACTCTAACCTTTTGAGCCTCTAAAACCTGAGATCGCGATGATTAGATTTAGTTAAGAAAGAATGTAAACAGGATTAAGTGTTTAATTAATCATGTTTTAATTTATATCGCAACTTCACGACTCGGGGCTTCGAAGGTATAGTTTCCAGGTGGAGCATATGATGAGTTGCGAAATCTTGAGATCGCGATGATGTGATCTATTTAAACCAGAAAGTAAACCAGATTAGGTGTTTTAATTAATGCATATTTAAGCAATATCACGACTTCGCCACTCGGGGTTTCGAAGGTATATCTTTTGGGAGGCGCATATGCAGAGTCGCAAAATCCCGACAGAATTTAACCATGGTCAAAAAACTAATCACCCCTGACACTAACCTGGGTTACTTATGTAAAAGTCTTGTGGCTTCGCCTATCAGAGTTATGACGGTAAGGTTTTTGGAGAGAGTGAATGCTGAGATGCAAAATCCTGACAACACTTGACTAGGATTTAAGGAATTTTACTCTTAGCTTTAACCTGAGGTAAGATTTTAAAAAAATTTCATGACTTCGCACATCGGGGCTTGCAAATCTCATGACTTGTAACTCCCGAAGCGCGATATCTCGAGGTACAAAAAGTAAAAATTCTCGTTTAACGGTAAAAGGTGGTGAATTATGAAACATAACATCCTTCGCTATTTCGCAAGTCAGGACTACTGAGATTTTTAGTTGGTAAATGTCACGAAGAAAAAGAGAACTTAAAGACCAACATTTGACTTTAAAAAATTACTTTTAAACCGGTTGAAAAGGCAGCTCCAACATAGGCTCCAACTAGGGATCCCGTCTTCCTGGAAGACGGGAAGAACAATAGACCATGTGCCTGTACTGGGTAAATGGATTCAATGGATTTATTCCAACAAAACTGTTCCTAGGAAAAGGATAAAGAGGGAAAAAGAGATTTCATTGTTTACTTGTGAAAAGATTTTCAAAACTCAGATACTCTTCAAACTTAGCTGTAGCCCTTTTCATGACTTTCTCTTTCTCGTTACTGAATTTAGGTCTGCATTAAGACAATCAAAACAGTCCTAGGAAATCCAATAAATCTTGTGGCTATTGGCTTGCATCAAACGAAACAAATTACATGTTTTTAATCGGGGAGCCCTACTTGAACTTGGGATGCAGATCCGGTTTTGGAAAAATTGGTTACCAGAGTAGAGTGAGATTCACATATAACAACCTTACAGATATCTCAGACATTGCTTCACTGCCAGCGAGCTTGTTCAGTACCCTGGTGAAGTTATCTGGCCCTTTTTACTGAATTTCCTTTCACCACTTCGAAATATATGTATGCATTTAAATGCTACGACGAGGGAAATCATTTCTGAATTTCCTTTCATTGTCTTTTTGGACTAGATGGAAAATTAAATATGAATTTCCTTTCACCATCTGTCTTATAATTTACTTTTTAGAACACGAAGTGGGGGCAATCAGTTTGTATGAGGGGTGATATCTGTGTAATATTTTGCAATGGAGGTCTGTCGACTTACTTTGATTACTTGGTACCAACCCTCCCTTAAATTTCACCACACCTTAGAACACAGGGAAAAAAGGGGAAAAATTACTTCTAGCGGTCTTCCTTCGAGCAAGCCTCAATCTTTCAAAACTGTTGAAAAACCTAGAATAGTCAGGATCAACCTATGCATCACTTTGTTTAGTAAGAGACTGAGGAGTTGTGAAGACCAGCTTACTTTCCAAAATCTGCTTTGCAGCTTTCAAAGTTAAAACGTAATCTCTTATTCCCATGTATGCAAACTCGAAAAGATGCTTGGCTTTTCAAGAAGGTAAATCTAAAAACAAAAAAAAGGGTGACGGATAGAGATCTGTAAACTGAAAGACAAGGGCCAACAATAAAAACTGACTCTTGAAATCCTTTTTCGGAGAGGCTTTATTTTCTCTGCTTATTTTAACTATCTCCTATCTTTATTTTAAGTGAAAATTCTTAGGACCCAGAGCGAGTAGTTGTTCTTTTAATAACCATTCAAGCGAAAACATTATATTCATGAGACCATTGCGGTGTTTTGAAAATATTTGTCAGAAACATAAAATTCTCAGGAATTCATAACTTTACCTTACCATTTTATAATAACAGAAAACCTTTTCTATTACCTGTTTTGGCGAGTTTATTTTCCGATATATGACCTTTTTTTTACCCCTTTCGCTCGTTTGGGCTGCAAACCAGAATCCTGAAAGGGAAAAATGCGAAAAGTATTAGGTATATATATATATATAATTTTTTTAGTTGAATGTATTGAAAATTTCGTATTTCTATTTCTACAAAAATCACTGACCTGATTAATTACTGGTGAAAGTGCACTTACCAAAAGGAAATTATGAAATAAAAAGAAAACAAAAACCGGTATATACAGTGGAAAATTTTGGGAACCAGTTATTGCATATAATGTTTTAAATAACGCCCATTGACAGGGGCGTTGAAAATTTTACCGTCCAGATTTTCTAATAGGAGCAAATTCTTTCCTTTGGGAGCTGCGACTCTGAATGGTCCATACCAAATATGATCAAATTTACCATGTTTTGCTGAGTCTTCCTTCCTAGCATCCCATATCAAGACCAAATCACCTGGGAGAAACTCTTTGTATTTTTCCTTATGGTCAAATAACGTTTTCATGTCATCTTGGTATTTCTGCAACCTTTCATCTACTTCGACTCTGTGCTGTTGCACTTTAATTAGCTGATTTATCCTTATGGTGACATGATTCGGTTCTTCTTTATCATCTTTCCATAATTTCATCACGGGAGCACTATATTTATCAGTAATACCACGTCAGTCCCATACACCATTTGGAAAGGTGAGGTGCCGATAGATTCTTTCGTGCCTATCCAATTTTCCCATAAGGCATATTTCAAATGCACATGCCAAGATTTTTTATTATCATCCAACACTTTCTTAATTACATTTATCAGACTCTTGTTTGAAGACTCAGCTAGTCCATTTCCTTGGGGATAATAAGCCATGGAATGACCGAGTATGATATTGTATTTCTGGCAAAAGATGATCATAGCCATAGATTTGAAATCCTGGGCATTATCTGTGACTATTTTTTGGGGGCAGCCGAATCTAGATAAAATGTTGTCTTCCAATAAATCTATTACCACCGAATCTGTTGCCCTTCTGGTTGGAATAACCTCCACCTATTTAGTGAAGTAATCTGTGGCAGTCAGGATCCATTTGTGTTGAGCGCTAGAATGGGGATTAACTTTGCCTATAAAATCTAGCCCCCATAGCTGGAAAGGGGCTTCCTCTTTGACCGGAACCAATGGTAGCACTGGGAGTTTATGCTTGCTTGTGAACAATTGGCACGGGTTACAGGCTCTGAATTTGGCATTTACATTTAAGAAATGTTTTGGCCAATAATACCCTGCTCTCAGGATCTTATAAGCTGTCTCCCTCCAAGCGTGGTGTCCCCCATAGACTCCCTCATGAAATTCTCTTATTACCCTCTTTGTTTCTGATTCGACTAAATAGATCAATAGGAAACCTAGTGGGTCCTTCCAATACAATTGATTTTTGGATATACAGTATTTGACTGCATGCAATTTTAGCGTTATGGCTTTGGATGGGGATAAATCACTCGGGCATTTCAATGTCATCAGGTATGACACTATGTTTTTGTACCAGTCTAATGAGACAAACTTCTCTTCAATTCTGATTTCCCTTGTTGGCTCATCAAACTCGTTCATGTACATACCTTCTTCATATTCTTGTAGGCCATTTATACTGAGAGATCTAAAATTTGATTCTTCTAAGAGTTTGGCCAAACCTTGTCCTTTTACCAATTTCGTTGGTTTTATCTCCAGGTCAAATTCTTGAATTTTGGCAAGCCAACGTCCCCTTTTTCCATCACTGTCAGATTGAACCAAAATATCCTTTACAGAACTGGTAGGTACATATGAAATTATCTTGGAATGCAGCACATAGGTTCTAAATTCTTTCAATGGCTTCACCATAGCATACTCTTGCTTTTCTATTATATCGTATTTATGTTCTATGTCTCTGACACTCTTGCTAAAATAGGCTATTGGCTGTTCGAAACCTTCTTTGTTTTTATGGAGGAATACCGTGACAATTGTGTGTTCGAAGGCGAACAAGAAAATAAGAAAATCTTTCAGATAATCTGGGCTTGCCAGTACAGGTGCCTCGCTTATGACTTTCTTGATGTGTGCAAATGCTGCTTTAGCTTCTGCGATCCATTTCACTTCACTGTTCTTTTTTATCATGTCTGTGATCAATTTCATGATTTCAACAAAGTTAGGAATAAATCTCCTCAAAAAAATTATTTTCCCTAAGAATGACTGAATTTCTTTTACATTCTTAGGAATATTTATAGTATCTATAGCCTCAACTCTTTTAGGATCGATTTTAATATCGTCTCGAGACACAATATGGCCCAAGAGTTTACCTTCTTGCATGGCAAAGTGGGACTTTTTTGGATTCAAAGACAGAACAAACTTACAACATTTCTCAAACGTCTGCTTGAGATGTACTAGATGATCTTCATCAGATTTAGAAAAAACAGTTAGATCATCAAGATAAATGATCACAAATTTGTCCCTTTCTCCAATGAAAGCAATGTCCATAGCACGTTGGAAAGTAACACCTGCATTCATTAGACCAAAAGGCATTTTATCATACATAAAAGTACCCCAAGGGGTAGTGAAAGTTGTTTTCTCTTTATCTAGTTCATTTACGATAATTTGATTATACCTAGAGAACTCGTCGATCATCGACATTCTATTTGCCCCAACTACCTTTTCTAAAACGTGATCTATTTTGGGTAGAGGGTAGTTATCTTTGAGGGAGGACTTATTCAGATTCCTAAAATTGACACACAGTATAATTTTTAATATTATGGTAGCTGCGGGAGGTATTTACCCCCACGTGTGAACCTGGCGAGAATAGAAGACTCTGGGAAGCAAGAGAAACCCTAATAAGTCGGCTAATAACCCTAGAAGCCTTGTCGGCTCAAGAAGATAATTTATATTAGGCTATTAGCCTCCAAGAGAAGAAGTCAGCTAGAAATAATAATAATATACTGAACAGATACCTATCCAGAAGGAGAAGTCGACCCCAGCAAAACTGGCAGGACTACTATAAATACAGGGTGCTAGTTCTCATTTGCAACATCTCAGAATTGCAGTTTTGTAGTTTGGTGCACACTGCAGTTGCAGTCTTGTGCGCAGGTTTGGAGGAAGAGCTGGTGCAACTGCAGCAGCAGCAAGATCTCAGTTTTGGCTTGAATATCTGTTGGCTAGGGTTTGGAACATCTGATCAAATTTTTGTGATTCACTATCCTTGGGGATTGATGCACTACTCTTTGTTTGGCTATCTAGCCTAGGGTTTGCTTCCGGAGGAATTCTCAGTCAAGGTTAAGGTGCTCGGAGGGAGGCTTTGGCCTGTGACTGGGTGATGAGGGTATCGTCAATGGTAAAATGAGCACACCGTCTTCTATATTCTAACAGGTTATGGGCCCACACCCCTTTAGTCAGCCTAAAATGCTGGAAGGAAACATAGCTGCTAGACATTGAGCTTGTTGAGGAACTGCTGCTAGGGTTACTAGTAGGAGCAGTTTCCAGAAGCACTGCAACTAGGGTTACTAGCAAAAGTAGTTGCAGAAACCCTAAACCTCTTGTCGAGGTACCTTAAGTGATGATATTGACCTAATCTCTGGATAGATCAGTGCGCCCTAGCCCAACGCATCTCTTGGTACACTCAGAATGCCAAGACGTGAAGTTTGGATTTTTGGTCAAATCTAGGGTTTGACCAAGTCAAGCAAGCCATGATGAACTCTATGAAGTCTGAGAACAAGCTATATGGAGCCTTTAACTTTAGATCATGGAAGACAAGTATTGACCTCATCCTTGCTAAGAATAAAGTGTTGGATATTGTGAAAGGAAAGATCGTGAAGCCAGAGTTTAAAGAAGGAGAAGAGAAGGAACTGCAGAACATTGAAGCTATGGAGAAGTTCAAATATGTTGACATCAATGCCATGAGTATCATAGTGGATTCCATAAAATACCACTTGATACCCTACATCTCCCATATTGACTCATCGAAGAAGATGTACGATGCCCTAATAAATATATTCTCAGTTAGAAACATTGGATAAGTTATGAGTCTGAAGAATGAGCTCCGTGACATGAATATGAATGATGATGACAACATAACATCATACTTTGTAAGGATCTACTAGCTAAGAGATCAACTACAAGCTATTGAAGAGATCACTTCAGAAAAGGAAATGGTGAACATAATACTCAATGGTATTCCCAAGACATGGGATGCATTTGCCGCAAGCATGAACACAAGGAAGGCATACCCGAAATTTGAAGAACTTTGGACTTGCTGTGCTCAACAAGAATCAAGGATCAATGCAAAAGAGAAACCTAAAAAGAAGTATGATGATCAATCCTTCACAGCAAGATTCAAGAACTTCAGGGACAAAAAAAAGTTCGACTCAAGAAGGAATCCAAAGCAAAGAAAAGACATTTAAGAAATATAGTGCTTCAACTATCAAAAGTAAGGTCACTACAGAAATCAGTGTCCCGAGCTAAAGAAAAGGAAGGAGAAACACGAAGCATCGATTGCCAAAGAAAAGGAACCTACAAAGAAGACTAAGTAGGATGGAAGAGACTTGTTCTACTAAAAGGTAACAACACTCTTCTTATTTTCTTGTACATATCTTGCTTGCGTCGTCTTTGTACATATCTTGTATATCTATCTCTTGGAAAAGAATGTGTTCCAAGAAGAACTATACCTATGGAAGAACAACAAGAATATCATTATATAATACACATGAAAGGATGAAATATATCATGTGAAAGATATTACAAGATAAGCTGAAATCAGAATCAATCTTGAAGAGACTTAGAAGTCAGACATCAAGAGAAATTGGAGAAAGACTTATGATGACAACTAAGATAAAAGTGTGGACTCTATTAGACAAGAGAGCCAATTATATATTCTAGAACACAATAAGGATGCAGATGGAAGCGTGCACTCTATTATATATTGTAGAAGACAATAAGGAAAAAGACGGAAGCATGGACTTAGTCAGACGAAGGGAGAAGATTATATGCACTCTTACATGAAGAAAGGATTAGGAGGGAGCTAATCCTATGATCCATTGAAGATGATGAAATGTATATATCCATGGTAGCAGTCATGAAAGACAGTATGCGTTCAGTTCAGCCGCAGAAGAAGACTTCCTTAGAAGCCTCAAAGTATTCCTGGTTGTCCATCTAGATCCGTGATCCTATGATGAAAGGTAGAAGTGGAATCTCTAGGGCATGGAATCTACAAGAAACTCCATGGTCCCAAAAGTAAAAGAAAAACATGAAGAATAAGATAAAGATTCCAAGAAAGAAAAAGAAGAACCAAAACAACCAGTCATTGTATCAAGAATCACAAAGATTACCAGCCTGATATGAACTCACTAAAAGAAATCAAGCAGAAGAAATGAAATTCGTGATGAAGAACAGTGTATGAAATACTTGTGATTGAAAGCATTGCGAGATCCAGAACCAGATGTTCTCTCAGATGGAGGGAGGAGACTATGATGATTGATTGTTCTGGTACACCGGACTTATCTCTATATAAGTCATTACATCATTTGCAACACCCATGATTCAAAATTCTACATCAAACGAATGCAAAGAAAGTTCTCCAGAGAAATTGAATAAAGAGAATATGAAGAGAAATCTCAAAACCTTGAGGCATACTAGAAAGATACTCCTGTATGCAGATAAGTAGAAGACAACCTGGCAGAGAACCTCCAGTGCACAACAGAAGCATGGTGAAGATTTCCTATAACATCAAGATGACTACTCAACAAATCAGATCTCATGATGACAGAAGAAGTACCACATGGATATGTTCCAGTTCTCCAACTATGATATACTCTATTGTTCAGATTTACATGAAGCCTTCACAGTGTTCCAGACTAAAGTACAAGCATTACATTATTCATGATGAAGTCTAGAAAGAAGAAAATGATTTCTCCAATACATATGTCCACAGATGAGCAGATAAGCATACATTTTGGTAAAGCCTCTATTCAAGATGAAAGAACTTGCACACTCAAGCTAGAGCTCGAGGAAATAACTCTCTTATCTGAAAGGGAAGACTCTCCAAACTAGAAGAAGGTACGTAAACATTTATTTTTTTGATTGAAATAACTCTCCAATTAGGAGGGAGCATTGAAAATATTATTTATCTTTGTAATTGAAAAATAGTCCAGATTGGACAGATGCTTTCCTATTCAGAAAGTGGATTGAGATTTCTGATGAACAGTGACCTCCCATTGTAGTTAACATGGGAGGCAGATTGATTGCTGATGTATCATAGACAACTACTTCCCATTGTGGTTAACATGGGGAGTGGTCTAGGACAATCATTCTTCTTGGTAGTCACTCTGAGTAGTGGTCAAGTAGAATGGTCTGCCTTGCCCTCCAGTCATTCTTTCGAAGTTCATAGTTGTGAGAAGTTTCAAACAATCGTCCACTTTGGAGGTTGATGCAGGACAGACATTCCTCGAGGGAAGACTCATTCTCTCCAAGTTACACTTTGTTTAGTGTCAGAGGAATGGCATAGGGTGGGGAATGGCCCGGATAGTTATTCCTCGAGGGCAGACTCATTCTCTCCAGGTTACACTTTTTTTAGTGTCAGAGGAATGGACCAGGGTGGGGAATAGTCCAGGCTCAACAATTAGGGACAGTTATTCCTCGAGGGAAGACTCATTCTCTCCAGGTTACACTTTGTTTAGTGTAGGAAGAATGGCCTAGGGTGGGGAATAGTCTAGGACAATCATTCCTTAGGGCAGACTCATTCTCTCCAGGTTACACTTTGTTTAGTGTTGGAGGTATGGCCCAGGGTAAGGAATGGTCCAAACATTTCTTAGGGTAGACTCATTCTCTCCAGGTTACACTTTGTTTAGTGTCGTAGGAATGGCTCAGGGTGAGAAATGGTCCAGGCTCGGAAATCAGAAATAATCCTTCTTCCTTGGTTGAGAAGAATGGGGCAGATAGCCCATTATTGATGTTCTATATTGAGGGCAGACATTCTTTCAGACCTCATAGACGTGAGTGAAAGACTGGCCCAGATGACTATTATTGATGTTCTATACTGAGGGCAAACACTCTTTCAGATCTCACAGACGTGAGTGAAACATTGGCCTAGATGATACTGTTTCTATCATAACATTGTTTCTATGCAAGATGCTCTCAGATGTTTGTTATGAAGACTATATGACAGTAGATGAGGACTACTATGGTGAATATGTTTCACCGTTCACAACCATACGTTGTTGATCAAGTACTTATGTATTACTTGATGTGGTAGTGAACCACTAGATTGTAGTTATGTACTACTATGAATAGACACAGGTGTGTTCTATCCTTGTTCTAATTGACTTGAAGACTATCAGTAGTTTATTGGAGATAATGATCATTTAGATGAATGATAAACAAAGATTTTCCAAATGAAAAACAGTTCAGAGCCTTTACTTCTCTTGTATCACTCTATGGTGAGAGTGACTTATCCAACATCATATCTAACTACTTAGATGAAGTATGGTTTCGAGAGATGATGCAGCTGATGGTGATGGTGATGCTCATTATCTAGTCATGAAATAGTCTAGATGACTATATTGATTCTACCAGGTAAATGGTATGTTTTGTGCTCAAGTCCATTACCTATAAATACCTCTCTAGCTAGGAGGGAGTGTTAATAT
>JZKD02S0476039.1:77660-102707 GCA_000966675.3 Picea glauca
ATCATAACAATTATATGATTTATAAATCTCTGCAATAAGGGAAACCTGTTATGCAAAAACTTATATTTAATAATTCAACTTATGAAGAAGAGAAATCTGTCATTCACAAATTGAATCAATTAACTGCTATGTTTTTTAAACACTGGAAGAAATCAGATATGGATTATATTGTTTAAATTATATCAATTGCAAAAGATTAAGATAGCAAAAGTAGTCATTAACCAAATACAAATTGATATACATAACATGAAACAAAATATTGATATCATGAGAAGCTAAAGCTATAACAAAACACCAAATTCTACCTCAGTCTGTATTAAAATTCCATATCCTTGTTCTCCCATGAATGAGGATGATTATTACACAAAAATAATAAGTATTTATAAGTCTTCCCACAGGGTAAAACCTCCCTGTGGATAGTATCAAACTGTTTACATAATCTGGGAAGATATTCCCAAGATCAACTAAACTAAGAAATCAAAATGCAAGTAAAATATCTCAAATATCCTCTAACTGCTCATCAAATCCACTGCAATTTCGAATTCATCTGCAATAGCCCAAAAATACAAGTTAGAAAGATATTTAATTAACAAAACAATAAAAATCTAATCCTACAGACTTAGCTACAGAATTATTCTGATTCTATAGCTAGTCTAAAATAACATACAGGATCAGAATTGAAATCAAATCAAATCTTTTTCATGAATCAAAACCAATTTTCTTCCAATGATCATTTAAAATGAATCACTCAAGATTCAAATGATTTTATCATTCAACATAAAAGAGAATCAAAAGTGATTCAATCTAAAACAGGGGTAAGAATACTCTATTTTTCTGTTACCATAAAATCGGGTCGAACAGTGACAAGAATGTTTCATATCCAATTGAAATTGATAATGAATCATATCGTATGTAATATGATCTAATCCAACATAACTATATTCCACTCGTTATAGCTATAATGATATAGCAAAAGATTCATGTCATTTAATCGAATACACAGATGGAAAGACTGTTTCGATTATCTGTAAACAGAATCATACGTAACAACATCAACCCAACCAATTGTGTGATAAATTTTGATCACTGATCCTTGCACAGTCAACAGACACGATCGATTAATTGTGATCGCAATCTTAATAGAATCAACAGAAGTTATAATTGCAAACTGGGCAAATAATCGAAACAAATCACGTCTGAGTTTAATATAGAAATAAATCGTGAATCCAATCTCTTTTACAAATCAAATTCAACAGAGCATTCATTGTTACTATGAATCCAATTGAATCATGGTCGAGATAACAATAAACCAATGCAAATTAACAGGCTAGGTTTTTAGCATAATCGTTATGAATTGAATCTATTCACGATTTGGGTATGTTTGTACAGAGTCACATTGGAAATGATCCGAATTGTATTCCCATTGGTCGAAAGTCACATGGGACATAAAACCGTAACAATTAACCATATCAAAATTGTTGCCAATCATAGCATATACATTATAACAAAATGAAATCAAAATGTGATTGTGTTCGAGATTGCATATGAGAAACACTTCCTGTCATGAATAGGTAAAAACAAATTTGATTAACAACAGAGCATCTGTTTTAACTCAATCAATCAAATCAAATCCACACCAAGATCAATCAAATCGATGAAAATCCAAACGAAGCTAAACTGGGAAAACGAACTTCCATTTAGTCAAAGTAATTCTATGTATAGAATGCATACATTGTAACAGAGCCAATCAATGCTGTAAACAGAGTTATTTAAAACCAAATTCGAATCACTACATAAACAAGTGATATCAAAATGTACCTGTGTGATGATGAGGCTGCTCAAATTATGCCAACTTAGAATTCACGACTGCTGTAGCTGATTCCACATTTTTAAACAAGATGGATCCTGTCGTCCTTTGTTTTTTATCAGTGGCTAGTAGCTTAGCCTTTTGACTGGTAAGCAGTGCAACTTGGTCCTCCAAAATTCTCGACTGTAGAATAGGAACATCAAGATAATATCTCTCTAACCATGAGTTGCATTGATCACAGGGTGGCACTATAGATTTAGACAGAGCAGGAGAGGGTTTGGATGAATGACCGGGGGCTTCACAAGGAATCTTAATGCCTGGGTAGTTAGGGTCATCCTGTAGGCAGGGGGGTATGTCGATAGGTGAGTCAGCCAAGGGTTTAGGTAGCAGGATGTTGTAGGGTACTGGGGGTACAGACTTGTCCTCGCTCACCACAGGTTTTTCAACCTGTGGTGGGTTGTAATCCTCAAAATCATTCCGAGCAAGGAAATTGCTCCAACAATCTCCGTGTAGACTCAAATGACAGATGACAATAAGCTTAACCAACCCATAATGAAAAAGGCTACTATCAGCCTGATTTCTTTTGTACTTTTTTGACATTTTAAACAGGCTTCTATGCAAATAATAGGGAATATTGAGCTGATAACCCATGAAAACCATAAGCAAACGCAGGTGATGTAGGAATACAAACCTATACCGACCCTCACAGGTGATAAACTGTTTGATTATCATCAATAAATCATGCCAGTGCTATTTGAGCATCTTCATGGGCATACCTTTATCACACGAGGTAACCTTGCATGACTGGAAGAGCAGTGTCCATGGGACCTCCTCTACTTTGCAATTCTTGGACCATCGTTGTCCAACAACAGGTAGACCGGTAGAATGACTGATAAACTATTCATCAATTTCCAATTGAATATCCCTGACCTTGGCTCAACAGCCATCAAAGGTCACGACAAATTGTTGAGCTATGCAGAGGTTAAAACCCTCGAATTTTTGTATAAATGGAAGCCACCCATTTTCCTCAAGGTCACTGCGGGCACTGTCAAACATCAACAGAGCCTGCTTGCCATTTGGTTCAGCCCTCACGACTGGGGCCATGGTGCGAGCACATGGTAAGGGTAGGGTTCAAATTCATCTACGCACAGGAGCAGAGTTGTTTGGTCTAACAACAATGAATGATCAAAGGGGAAGCATTAATGTGCGCATGCGAGGGTGGTGGAGTTAATCACTGCCATGCATAATAGTTATGGCAAAGTACAACCGGTGAATTTCACATATGTTCACACAATCATTGCATAGTTCAAAACTATATCGTTTGGCCAACCAAAGAATCAAAGGGTGAGTGATATGCCAACGCGCCACTATACTATAGTTATCAACCATTGTCATTCAACGTATAACCAACACCGAGTGTTAACCAATGCACCAATGTATAAATGTTTAACCAATGTTTTAAAACCATTGTGCCGATCGATTTCAAGCCAAGAGCCATAGAAATATTATCATAAGGATCACATTATACACATAAAAACAAAATTTGAACCATAACCCTTATGCAATCCAAAAAATCAATGATTTAGGAAAGTCATAAAAAAATATAAATCTATATGCTCAATGCTTCACAAGTTTAATAAAATCAAGTTATGCAAATATAAGAATGTCCAAATAAGCATAGTTCGAAAATCCTTTCAGCCACATAGCGATAAACCAAAGGTAAGTGCCATAGAGAATATCGATAAAAAGATGATGACAATTCAAATGGTGATCGAAAAGTGACCTCAAAAGGAGAAGTTTTCATGCTTACAGTCGTGAAAACTTAACGAAGACAATTTTGCAAGTGTCGCAAGAAATGAAAATATCGTCTATTTGAAAAATATGACGACAATTTGAAGTTTAGAAGACATAGGTGTAGGCAGCTTATAGGACAAGAGAAAAAATTGAATTGGCTGCCAACAATGGCGACACACTGGTAGAAGCAGTTATCTCTGTTCAAAAGAAATAAATTCAGATTAGGACATCAAAGAAAATTTCAACTTCAAAATAACATCAAAAAATCGTACAAACATCATCATTTACCATCTTTTCCAGTAGTGTTTTAAAAGATGAAAACCAATAACAGTCTTAAGATCAGCAAGTCACGATATTAAAGATAAAACCTTCAATACTGTTGGCATGGCCACTACTGCCAACAGGTGTCCATAGCCTCGACAGGGTTGTCATTTAACCCACTCTGACATCTGTATCCTATCAAGAAGTTCTAGATCAAAATAAAGGACATTGAAGAGGTTTCTCATATTTTTTTACAGATTTTCATGTACCCGACATCACTTCGTTGCCAGCAGGCCTGTTCAGTACCCTGATGAAGTTGTCTTGGTGCCATGCATGCATTTACCCGCTGCCAGCAAACCTGTTCAGTATCCCGACGGGTTTACAAGCACTTCCCACAACTCTTGTTCATAATTTTATTTTTCTTTTGTAGATAGCTGAGCGGGGTGACACTGAAAGTCTTGATATTTTAACATATTTTTTAGACCTCATCAGAATTTTTTAACACTGTCCTTTATTTAGCTCGAGAAATGTTTTATTTCTAAAAAAAACTTCCTATGATAGGGAGACATCTTTTGAGTCATTCCTTTACGGAAAAGGGACATCATAATAAGATAATAGATGATCATGAAAAACTTTTCTCAGATATTGAAATCAATAAACTTCTTTCAAACACAAAATTTTTCCAACGTAGATATCAATATATCAATACATCACTGATGTTTGTACAAACTTTCATAAGTTATTTCAGCGAAGAAATTTTTCTATCGTCTTTGTCTGAATGGCTCAGTGCACAGGTATGCATATTTTTCAAAAAAGACAAAAAACCGATCGATTCAAATCAAAATCAAAACAGAAAATGCAAAAAAAATGTAAACGAAATATCTACATAATATACAAGAGTAGTTATCAAGCAAAGTATCTTTTCAGGGCTTGGCCATTCACCGGGTAGGTGTCAAGCTGCCCTTCTAGATTCTGCAATCGGAAGGAACTAGGACCCAACTTTTCAGCAATTAGAAATGGCCCAAGCCATAAGTTTTGAAACTTGGTGTGCTCACCCTTTCCTTCGTGTGGTTTGTCCCACTTTAAGACGAGATCGCCTACTTCAAAATTTCTATCAGAAGAAGAATTAGAATCGAACCAACTTTTAATCAATTGTTGATGTTGATCTAACTTACGCTTAGCTTGGGTTCTTACTTCTTCTAACTTCATCAAAGTGCTAATTCGGTTTTCAAGAGGGGGACAATCTTCTTCTTGAACTTTTTGTGACAACTGAAGTGAAGGTAATGCTCACGATTCACCCTGATCTTGTTGGGCTTACCATTTTCTGGAAGCCATAAGTGAGATCAGTCTGTTGCAAAGTAACCATGTAGCTGCTCCGACCAGTCCCTACTAAAAAACAGACCATACACTTCTGGGATATCCACCACAATTATATCAATAACCTGATGAACCTTTGGGTTAGACGATAATCTAATTAATACATTTTTTAGTTCACCTATAACTTTAACATCTATTCGATCAAGTTGTATGATTTTTAAAGAAGATGGTTCTACTTCAGCATTAATATTTTGGCAGATAGACCAAGGCATCACATTAGATGACGCTCCTGACTCAACCATACAATTATGCACATTTCTGTTGAAAATCTCGAAAGTTAAAAGAAAAGGTGGTACATTCTTGCGAGTACTAAGAGTAGTAGCTTGTGGTTTCTTACTCGCAGTTTCTAATGCTACTTTATCTACATTATTTACGTTATTTACATTATTTACATTATTTACAGGGGTTACCGGAAGGCTTCCTTTATCTTGAGGATCAGTGTTATTTTTAGTGGAAGTCTTCTGCGGAACTTTTCTTTGCACAACCTTGTTACCATTTGAATTACCATTCTTTCCATTCTCTGAAATATTTTGCAACATCTTCTGTAACAAAAACGAAAACTTCAATAACTCATAAATAGAAATGTTAGCCCTTAATTTTTTAATATCTTCAACAACATTATAATCTAATTTGGGGCCGACATTGCTCTGTTTAGCTTCTGCTGATTTAGATGGCTTTGGAGGTGAAGTTGTAGTGTTCTCGGTAGAAGGCTTATTTACTGTCTTACTCCTAGTGTTATAAGGGTGAATAGTCTCGAAGTTAGCTTGGAAGATACTGTCCGAGAAATCTCCAAAAATGTTTGGAGAAGACTCTTCTTCTTGAACTGTTTCCTGTTCAACTACCTCCTGAGGAATATCAGGGGGCATCAAGTTATCTTGGGCTTCTAGAATTGTCTGAAGGGCACATTGCAAGCTTTCTAGATTTAAGCCTTCGGGGTTTGGGTTAGGTCGGTTGGTAGGAAAAGGATTTCGGAAAGGGGGTTTGTAGGGTCCCTTACTCAAGGAAGCTTATTCGGTTGACCTTTTTAAATCTATAACTTGATTAGACAATTTTTGAAAAACTTTAGTTAAATTTTCCAAATCAGAGTTTTCAGGTTGTGTTTTTCTTTGTGTGGGTCTGGGGAGAATTTCAATTTTCTTTTTGAAAGAACAAACAGTCTCAGTTTCATTGCTAGAAGAGTCCTTAAGACTAAGTATATCTTTTTCAATCTGAGTAGCCTCCTCGAAGGCTTCTAACAACGTGGCCTTTTTGGATCCCTTAACCCAAATAGCTATACTTTGATGTAGAGATTTAGTGTAGTAAGCTATTACAAGACTCTCAGCAGGCATAGAATCTATAGGGATTCGATTTTTAAGCGTCAAGAATATTTGATTAAAATCTTTAACTTTTTCTTTCGGGTTCATTTTTAAGCTTGAAAGGTCCATGACTAAGACTTATGGAGGTTTACCATCTTTGAATTTTTCCAAAAAGAACGACTCAAACTTTTCCCAAGACACTGTGGTATGGGGTTGTTGGGCAAAGTACCAAGTGGATGCATTACCCTCAAAAGTGTAAGGGAACAACCTACAGACAATGTCTTCATGTTCAACATTACGGAGTCTGATGGCTAACATAAATTTTTTGATATGATCTTTGGCTATCTGTTTTGAATCGGGATCAAACTTGGGAAGCCATTTCTCTGGGTGCTTAGGTAAAGGGTGCTGGGCTCCAGGTACAGCTACAACATCCTGGTCCAACTAGGGTCTAGCAGGGTTGTTCTGATTTGCCATTGGGGTAGTGGGTGTGGAAGGCTGAGAAGGTGAGTTGCCTTCATCAGAAGAGGAATCTCCTCCAGAAGAGGAAGGAGGTGAGGGAGGTAGTGAAGGAGGAATCCCAGATCCTCCTACAACAGGATTTGTGTTTGGATCTGTAGGATTCACAGTGAGTGAGATTAATGTCACCTAATTGTTCTCTAATGTCAGATAAATCCAAAGGTTGACCCTACGGATGGTTTGGTCACCTTAAACTAGCTAAGGCAGTATGTGTTTTGATAAGAGATTAACGAACGATCTCTTGGATATCACCACCTGTAGGATTAGGGGTTGCTAGCTCAACTGTGATCTGTGGATCTTTGGTTGAAGTAGTTGTTGTTTGACAGGAGAAATTGATTGTCCATCAACTGAGAGAGTGGAACTAGTCCGGGGTTGTCTAATAACCCAAGCCGTTTGGAATGAACCACCCTGACGGGTTTAGCAGCTCCGTTGGCCATTCTAAGGTCCTAGGAAAACCAAAGAGAAAACTAATCTAAACTAACTAATCTAACTAACTATATAAAACAAAATAAATTAACTTAAACAAAACAAACTAAACTAACAAACAATAAATAAAAATAAACTAACACACTAATCTAATTAAAACAAACTACTAAATAAATTAAACTAAAACTAAATATAAACTACTCTAACTATTCTATATACAAACTACTAATTACTATTACACTAACTCTAATAACTAACTATCTAATTACTAATTGAATTACAACTTATTCACAAATATACAATATCCACAACTTGTAGATTTGAATAAAACCTGTAAAACTCATTTGTTTTCTGCCCTAAGACAACTAGAGATAATTTTTTTATTTTTACGATTTTATGAACAAGAAATAAAACTTACTGAAATCAAACGATCTAATATACTAAACACACATATATCTAACTAAAAATACTAACATATACTAAACAAATAAACAACAAACAGACCTGGAAACGCTCCAGATTTGTCCTGTGTATGATGACTTCGAAGCTGGTCGGAGGAAGGAAACTCGCACCGATTGATCCAGAAGCTTTTCGTAAACGATAGGCTGCACTGTTCTTTGAGTTGTTTACAGGACAAACAAGACATAAGAAATCATAACAATTATATGATTTATAAATCTCTGCAATAAGAGAAACCTGTTATGCAAAAACTTATATTTAATAATTCAACTTATGAAGAAGAGAAGTTTGTCATTCACAAACTGAATCAATTAACTGCTATGTTTTTTAAACACTGGAAGAAATCAGATATGGATTATATTTTTTAAATTATATCAATTGCAAAAGATTAAGATAGCAAAAGTAGTCATTAACCAAATACAAATTGATATACATAACATGAAACAAAATATTGATATCATGAGAAGCTAAAGCTGTAACAAAACACCAAATTCTGCCTCAGTCTATATTAAAATTCCATATCCTTGTTCTCCCACGAATGAGGATGATTATTACACAAAAATAATAAGTATTTATAAGTCTTCCCACAGGGTAAAACCTTCCTGTGGATAGTATCAAACTATTTACATAATCTGGGAAGATATTCCCAAGATCAACTAAATTAAGAAATCAAAATGCAAGTAAAATATCTCAAATATCCTCTAACTTCTCATCAAATCCACTGCAATTTCAAATTCATCTGCAATAGCCCAAAACTACAAGTTAGAAAGATATTTAATTAACAAAACAATAAAAATCTAATCCTACAGACTTAGCTACAGAATCATTCTGATTCTGTAGCTATTCTAAAATAACATATAGGATGAGAATTGAAATCAAATCAAATCTTTTAAATGAATAAAAACCAATTTTCTTCCAATGATCATTTAAAATGAATCACTCAAGATTCAAATGATTTTATCATTCAACATAAAACAGAATCAAAAGTGATTCAATCAAAAACAGGGGTAAGAATACTCTGTTTTTCTGTTACCATACAATCGGGTCGAACAGTGGCAAGACTGTTGCATATCCAATTGAAATCGATAATGAATCATATCATATGTAATACGATCTAATCCAACATAACTATATTCCACTCGTTATAGCTATAATGATATAGCAAAAGATTCATGTCGTTTAATCAAATACACAGATGGAAAGACTGTTTCGATTATCTGTAAACGAAATCATACATAACAACATCAACCCAACCAATTTTGTGATCAATTTCAATCACTGATCCTTGCACAGTCAAGAGACACGATCGATTAATTGTGATCGCAATCTTAATAGAATAAACATAAGTTATAATTGCAAACTGGGCAAATAATCGAAACAAATCACGTCTGAGTTTAATATAGAAATAAATCGTGAATCCGATCTCTTTTACAAATCAAATTCAAACAGAGCATTCATTGTCATTACGAATCCAACTGAATCATGGTCGAGCTAACAATAAACCAATGCGAATTAACAAGATGGGTTTTTAGCATAATCGTTATGAATTGAATCTATTCACGATTTGGGTATGTTTGTACAGAGTCACATTTGAAATGATTCGAATTGTATTCCCGTTGGTCGAAAGTCACATGGGACATAAAACCGTAACAATTAACCATATCAAAATTGTTGCCAATCATAGCATATACATTATAACGAAATGAAATCAAAATGTGATTGTGCTCGAGATTGCATATGAGAAACACTTCCTGTCATGAATAGGTAAAAACAAATTTGATTAACAGCAGAGCATCTGTTTTAACTCAATCAAACAAATCAAATCCACACCAAGATCAATCAAATCGATGAAAATCCAATCGAAGCTAAACTCGGAAAATGAACTTCCATTTAGTCAAAGTAATGCTATGTATAGAATGCATACATTGTAACAGAGCCAATCAATGCTGTAAACAGAGTTATTTAAAACCAAATTCGAATCACTACATAAACAAGTGATATCAAAATGTACCTGTGTGATGATGAGGCTGCTCAAATTATGCCAACTTAGAATTCATGACTGTTGTAGCTGATTCCACATTTTTAAATAAGATGGAGCCTGTTGTCCTTTGTTTTTTATCGGTGGCTAGTAGCTTATCCTTTTGACTGGTAAGCAGTGCAACTTGGTCCTCCAAAGAGTGAATTCTCGACTATAGAATAGGAACATCAAGATAATATCTCTCTAACCATGAGCTGCATTGATCATAGGGTGGCACTGTAGATTTAGACAGAGCAAGAGAGGGTTTGGATGAATGACCAGGGGCTTCACAAGGTAGCTTAATGCATGGGTAGTTAGGGTCATCCTGTAGGCAGGGGGGTAGATCGATAGGTGAGTCGGCCAAGGGTTTAGGTAGCAGGATGCTGTAGGGTACTGGGGGTACAGACTTGTCCTCGCTCACCACAGGTTTGTCAACCTGTGGTGGGTTTGAATCCTCAAAATCATTCCGAGTAAGTAAATTGCTCCAACAATCTCCGTGTAGACTCAATTGACAGATGACAATAAGCTTAACCAGCCCATAATGAAAAAGGCTACTATCAGCCTGATTTCTTTTGTACTTTTTTGACATTTTAAACAGGCTTCTATGCAAATAATAGGGCATATTGAGCTGATAACCCATGAAAACCATAAGAAAACGCAGGTGATGTAGGAATACAAACCTATACCGACCCTCACAGGTGATAAACTATTTGATTATCATCAATAAATCATGCCAGTGTTGTTTGAGCATGTTCATGGGCATACCTCTATCACACGAGGTAACCTTGTGCGACTGGAAGAGCAGTGTCCAAGGGAACTCCTCTACTTTGCAATTCTTGGACCATCGTTGTCCAACGACAGGCAGATCGATAGCATGACTGATAAACTGTTCATCAATTTCCAATTGAATATCCCCGACCTTGGTTCGACAGCCTTCAAAGGTCATGGAGAATTGTCAAGCTATGCAGAGGTTAAAACCCTCAAATTTTTGTATAAATGGAAGCCACCCATTTTCCTCGAGGCCACTGCGGGCATTGTCAAACATCAACTGAGCCTGCTTTCAATTTTGTTCATCCCTCATGACTGGGGCCATGGTGAGAGCACATGGTAAGGGTAGGGTTCGAATTCATCTACGCATAGGAGCAGAGTTGTTTGGTCTAACAACAATGAACGATCAAAGGGGAAGCATTAATGTGTGCATGCGAGGGTGGTGGAGTTAATCACCGCCATGCATAATAGTTATGGCAAAGTACAACCGACGAATTTCACATTTGTTCACACAATCATTGCATAGTTGAAAACCATATCGTTTGGCCAACCAAAGAATCAAATGGTGAGTGATATGCCACCGCGCCACTGTACTATATTTTTTCAACCATTGTCATTCAACGTATAACCAACACCGAGTGTTAACCAATGCACCAATGTATAAATGTTTAACCAATGTTTTAAAACCATTGTGGTGATCGATTTCAAGCTAAGAGCCATAGAAAAATTATCATAAGGATCACATTATACACATAAAAACAAAATTTGAACCATAACCCTTATGCAATCCAAAAAATCAATGATTTAGGCAAGTCATAAAAAAATATAAATCTATATGCTCAATGCTTCACAAGTTTAATAAAATCAAGTTATGCAAATATAATAATGTCCAAATAAGCATAGTTCGAAAATCCTTTCAGCCACATAGTGATAAACCAAAGGTAAGTGCCATAGAGAATATCGATAAAAAGATGACGACAATTCAGATGGTGATTGAAAAGTGACCCCAAAAGGAGAATTTTTCACGCTTACAGTCGTGAAAATTTAACGAAGACAATTTTACAAGTGTCGCAAGAAATGAAAATATCGTCTATTTGAAAAATACGATGACAATTTGAAGTTTATAAGACATAGGTGTAGGCAGCTTATAAGACAATAGAAAAAATTGAATTGGATGCCAACAGGGGGAGAGGCCCTTGGCCTCCTACTCCTCCTCTTGGAGCCCCACCACCTCCACCTCCAAAAACCCCTCCACCTCCTCCTTCGGTGGCTTCCATCGGTACTAGTGGATAGGGAAGTGGTGTATTGTATAGAGGGTTCTGGAACACTAAAATAGAATCTTTAGCTTCTTTGTGAGACAAGAAAACCAAAGACGGGTGATAAGGTATGCAAAGACTTGGCTCTTTGGACTTGCAAGAAATGTAATCAGAGGAACCCGTGGGCGTAGAATCTGAGTGTATGGTATACTCTTTAAGACTCGGTGAGGTCGTGAAATCTAAATGAAGAGTCGGTGGGATATCAACCACTGATAAATTCACTATGGGGTTTTTACGTTTGTATACGTTAGAGGTTGTCAGATGGGTTTCACTTTTAGTCTCAGAGAGAGATAAGGTTGGATTAATGGTTTCGGGTGGAGAACTGTGCGAAGTTGAAGGTTTGGAATAACTCTTGTTCTTGGGTTGCAGGTACTTAAGTTGGTAGACTGCAGTAGTTGGCTTGAGAGAACCTCTCACTTTCAAAAAAATTTCGGGATCGGAAACAGACATGGTCTGTTTTCCCTCTGGGTTTTGTCTGGTATTCCTTCGACTGGATGGAAATTTATTTAAATGTGGAGTCACCAAGTAAAATATAAGAAAAGCCTTTAAAGGGTGTTCACTCTTTGTTCACTATCAAAGTGTGAAACTTGCAAAAATGTCGTTCTCCCAGGGAAAAGGTTTCGTAACTCTGTCCCCGACAACGGCGCCGAAAAGATGTTGTTCCAGAGTCTGTACTTAAGGATTAGAAAGTACAGTGTCTAGGAATCTGAAAGTGAGTAAAGGATAAAGAAAGGGGAAAGCATCAACCTCGAGAAAGGAAGCTAAGGTTGATTTCTAGGTTGTCACTGTCTAGCCTCCAATTGTTCCTGGATGTTTATATCCCGCTCAATCGCAACCCACAGACGCTCAAGTTCTACACAGGTAGTGGCTGTTTTAAGAATAGTATCAAAAAGTTTCAAAGTGATATGTGTTTGGTCCGACAAACCGATTTCAATGTTAAGTTGTCTTACAACAGGGACAGTCATAGAGGAACAGTAAAATTAAAAGAAAGTTTCAAAGTCTCAATTCGATCGTATAAAAGAGAACTATCTAATTTATTGTTAAGGATAAATTAAAAACCAAAGGCCTTTTCCTGTAACCGTGTTATCTATCAAATAATTGGTGTGTGTGAAAATGTGAGAAATACATAAAGTTGTTTATAATACGAGGCTCCTATCAAGGGAGAATCTCTCCCTGTAAACAAGAGAAGAAAAAGGTGAGAAGAAAACTGACGAATGTATAAAATATGAAAATTTAAAGAGTCCACAGGTATTGTACCTACTAATAGCCAATACAGAGGAAAAGTTGTAAACTATATAGACAATTAAAATTAATCACCACAGTAGAGTTTTTACTAAATTGCAATGAAACATTCATCAAACATATATGTGCGAAATGAAATTGAACATGAAATCAAAGAGGAAACAAACTCATAACACAATCTTGACGGAATCAGGAGTCTTCGAATTGCTTTGTATTAATATTCAAAAGGAGAGAGTCTCTATTACAATCGACCAAAATAGGTCTAGCCCTTATTCTTCCTTCAAAATGTATATTTATACAAATTTCTATAGTCTGGAATCTCAATCGTTCCAGAGGTCTTCGGGTACAATAAAGGAGATTAAACGTTTCAAGTCTTTGTTTCTGTCCTTATTTGGTATCGGAAACCTGCCTCTTCACATGCTTTGTGCAAATGACACACTTCTCCACCAGTTGGGATATCAACTTAGAAGGTTTTGCTTGATTATTGGCCTCGAAAGTGTAACAATCCTTTGTCAATTGTGGCAACTTTCCTTCCACCTATTGGTCTTTGGTGCTGATAGAACATAATTGTACACTCGGTTTAATTATCCATTTATCTATTTGAACTATATCTGCCTGGGTTATTTGTGATATTTCAGCCAATTCTCTTTCTTCATTTTCCTTGATCTTGAGTAGATGCTTGGCTGTATTGATCTGGCCCAGTACTTCAGTGTTGCTTTCATCATCAGAACCCAACCAACTCCCATCTAGAAAACCGAAGGTTTCTTCACAAGATTTTCTTACCTCTTTAGCTTGTTGTCTGCCTTTAGATATGTTACGCTCCCATTCTTTCAACAAGATATTACCTTGGGTCTGCTCTGAGATAGAAAACCTGTAACTACTGCCTGTTTCCCTTCTCATCATGGCTATAATAGTCTTCTGGAAAGCAACCTGAGCCGCCCCAACGTCTTTTTCTCTGAGAGTGAGGTTTTCCAATACTCGATCAAGGAGTTGGCAATTGTTTTGAATCATTTCCACCTTAGCAAGTAGACCTTGTTGAGCCACCAACACTCTTTTTCTTATTTCTATAGCTTGGGATTGAAATATCCCGATATCAATTACCTGGCTTTTGGTGAAGTCTAACTTGGCTTGTAGTTGCTCTATCAATTCTCCTTGTTGGCCTATCTGTATCTGATTTGTTTGAACCATCAGCTGTGTCTGTTCGAAATCGGCTTTGAGCCGCTCGATTTCCTTTTGATCAACTACTCTAGCTTGTTCTAAACCTGTATTTGCCTGATCTTTGGTAGCAGCCTCTACTGTAGCAAGTTTAGCCTCTAATTTTTTGATCAAATGATTTTTTCACTTCAGCTGATCCTTTAGGGTCCTGACTGAATATTGGTTGGCTGTAGCGAAAGCCCCCAATGTTCCTGCTATTTGAGTTTGAAATTCCTCCTTTTTCATAGCTCTCCCATCAATCAAAATTTTAAATTTCATTGATACTGTACTCGCCTCTTGGTAAAGTTCTTGTTTTATGACAAATTTTCTCTTCTTATCAAATAAGAATTCATTCAGAGGTAGCTCTTCCATTGTTATGGGTGTTAATTCTTCGCTGAAAACCCAACCTACGTCTGGGACCCCCTTCTTGGACTATAGGGGGGTAATAGAAACAATGGGATTGACGACCTTCTTAGATGATTTCCCAGGAGTAACAACCGAGGTTGGTTCGCTTGGAGGGTTGAAAGTTTCAGCTTTTTATTTTAGGCCCCCAGTTTGTTGTTTCTTATCCTAGTGTTCTTCTTGGCCGGGCATTGAATCTTTGGAGCCTTCGGCTTTTGTTTGCTGCACCTCTATGGTCATTGGATTATCACCCCGTAATACTGGGGGAAGGTAGCTTCATCGATGTTCTTGGAATTTGAAAACATCGGCCCTCTCTTCGGGTGACATGGCTTGTATCTGGGCCAAAACCTCGACATAAAATCTCATGCCTCGAAAAATGTCATCATGAGGCGAATTCTTGTGCTCAAATCTTTTGAGGCCACAACTAGCCAAGTGATTACTCACGACCCTGTGAGGGTCGTGTTTCTTGAATTCAATGTGGACCAATTTAATATATTCCAAGGCTGTTGCCTCAGCCTTTGCATGCCCAAAATCTAATAAAGAATAGGTGTTCAAATGAATAGGGAACGGTGGCCATACCTTCTTCAAATATATTTTAAGCTCTTTACTAATGCCACCAATCAAGGTTTGCCTGGTAATCTCGCGACAAGCCAACCTATTAGGTATAAATAATGGTATAGCATGCGGAGGAACAAAGGTGCCAAAAACCCTGATGTATGAAAATTGTGCTTCCACGTACCAGTCGACCACACTGCTCAAATTGACTGCGATGGTATTTGAGATCCTGGGTGGTGGATTACCAAAGATGGTGACATGCATTGGTACCATTACCTAATTGAAAATTTCCTATATGAAATCTGAGGCCTTATCCTCCCAAAGCTTTGAATGGTAGACATGGATAGGCTCAACATTTGATGGAGCCCAGCTCCAGCTCATTAAGGGAAAATTCATCTTGAAACACACGACATCCATGATGTATGCGGACATGAAAAATGAAGCGGCCTTCCCGCTCGCCCTCTATATCCAATACTCTGTAATTCAGCTGGTCAGACTGTCCGACAACAGCTTGGCCCAGTCGAAAGAACAACCTTCGGTGACTGTATGCAATAGAGGCACCCACCGGAGAAAGAAATGTGTGGTGTCCTCCCTCCCATATAATCTATAGGTCATCATTGTTATGTATTTGAATTGTGGTTCCAAAGAATAGACACTGTTACTATCCACCCTGAACCTCATTGGGTGTGAGACCCAATCCTTGATCAAATCAGATAATATTTTGTTGTATTGCTCGCATTCCTTCTGTTTAAAATCCTCCAGAAACTTTGCATTGTATGGGAAGTTTGGCGTGGATAAAAATTTGTACATCTCCTATAAGTGTTCTGGTCTAAAGGTCCCAATGGTGACCTCCTTCTCATTGATGATGGTTCTGGTCGGGATATCTACATGGTCTAGCTCCCATCGGATCATATCATAGTAAGGAAGAAGATGTGGCCTGGCCCCTACTTTATGCATTTCTTCTTGGACAACAATCTTGTATTTGGTGGCCAAGTCATCCTTCTCATTGTCACTGGAATCATCTGAATTCTACCATTTCAGACTGCAGAATCTCGAAAATGTATGACCAGGTTCTGATAGAATCAAGACTTCGTGGTGAAGTATCAGAAACATTATCCGAGCCTTTCCCTGAACTCTCATCACTTGCCTTGGACACTTTTCGTGGGGCCATCACAGAGGATTTTGATTTAGCTCTCTTGTGGTAAAAATATATATACATACAGAAATCAGTTTACTGAGGAAAGCTTCTCTGCGTAAAATAGAAATGAGATTTGTGACACTAAAGAAAAAGATATATATCTTCGACCATTTAAAACCTTGATGTCCTTATGAATAGAATAGCCAAATCATTTTTAGAGACAGATTTAGAAATAAAAACCATATCCTTACTTGTCGCTTCTCCTCATTTCCAACTAATGCCATAAATTTTGAGGGTTCGTGACACAAGTTGGCGCAAGGAAAATTTAAATTTACCTCATAGACTGTGCATATTATTATTTGTATTAAACACTAATTAAGCTAGCTTAGCTTCTTTAATTAGGCTTTCTTAAACATTAATCAACCTTATGGCGTTCTCCGTATCAGGAGTTTTCACTCTAACCTTTTGAGCCTCTAAAACTCGAGATCGCGATGATTAGATTTAGTTAAGCAAGAATGTAAAGAGGATTAAGTGTTTAATTATTTATGTTTTAATTTATATCACGACTTCGCGACTCGGGGCTTCAAAGGTATAGTTTCCAGGAGGAGTGTATTCCGAGTCGCGAAATCTCGAGATTGCGATGATGTGATCTATTTAAACTATAAAGTAAAATGGATTAGGTGTTTTAATTAATGAATATTTAAGCAATGTCGCGACTTCACCACTCGGGATTTCGAAGGTATATATTTTGGGAGGCACGTATGCCGAGTCACGAAATCTTGACAGAATTTAACCATGGTCAAAAAACTAATCACCCCTAACACTAACTTGGGTTACTTATGTAAAAGTCTCATGGCTTCGCCTATTGGAGTTATGATGGTAAGATTTTTGGAGAGAGTGAATACCGAGACGCGAAATCCCGACAACACTTGACTGGGGTTTAAGGAATTTTACTCTCATCTTTAACCTGAGGTAAGATTTTAAAACTTTTCACGACTTCGTACATTGGGGCTTGTAAATCTCGTGACTTGTAACTCCCGAAGCACGATATCCCAAGGTACAAAAAGTAAAAATTGGTGACTTATGAAACATAACATCCTTCGCTATTTCACAAGTCAGGACTATTGAGATTTTAAGTTGGTAAATGTCACGAAGCAAAAGAGAACTTAAAGACCAACATTTGACTTTAAAAAATTACTTTTAAACCAATTGAAAAGGTGGCTCCAACAGCTTCCAAAGACTTTATGGCTTCACCTAGATTCATACCTTAACATTTTGTATTCTTGGTTTTTGATCATCTTATGAAAGATTTTTTCCATAACACTCTTTTCCTGAGTACCTCTGCTTATATTTAACTAAATTTCAACCTTCTCACCTCTTAATAACTAAAAGTTTTTAACCTTTCCAAATCAATTTTCTGGGTGGATAATTAGACTCCTCTATCCAAGGCCTTTCTAATGACTTCTCCCTTGCTCAATTCTGAGTCTTGAACATAAAGTTTTGGTCATTTGAAAATTGTCCATTAATTTCTCATGTTCACACATCAAATTGGTGCAAATCTGCACTGTAATTATGCATTTTTGTACCTAATCCATTGGAGTTTTGGTAAGATCTCAAATTTTTTTTCTTCATATACATATTTTGGACAGTCTCTCCAAATTTCACCTCTTTCTGGGTTTTGGGTTGCTAGTTACAACCTGTTGAAGTTCTAGGCTAATTAGTGTTTTTGGTCTGGAATGATACATGTACCTTTTGTTCTGTCTTAAACATTTTAAACATGCCTAGAATTTTAATTCAGCTCTAGGAGTGTCTTCTATGGTTCAATATATTTCCATAGACTACTCCTGAATCTCAATCTGATTCTGGAGTAGAAAGTTATGTCCATTCAAAGTCAGTTGGGTCTTAAAATTTACCCTCCACTATTTGTCTTGTAACTTCCTCATAAAATCTCTTTTTGACAAACAATTTACACCATTAGAAAAATATCTATGAGATATTTCAATTGAGCTATAGAGATAGATTGAACATTGGTTGGTACACTCTATTCTTGGGGTTTTTGAATAGCTAAAAACGATGTTTAGGGCCTAAAAAATGCACTGCAAAAGGATGACCTTCAAACAGTATAAATTGTCACAGAACTTCACTGGTTTTCTGCTGTTGTATACCATCCAAATGAATTTGCGCACACAAATTTGAAAATTTACACCCATATTTAGCCTATGTAGCAACACCATAAGGTAGCGCATGCTCTGCGCACCTTTAACCAATGTGGATCACTTCTCTTTCATGCCAATAACCGGTGCGCACTACTTTTGTGTCACGCGCCAATATCTACCGCGCAAAATTTTGGTTCATGCATTAATACCTGTTGCACAAATTTCTTGTGTCACATGCTAATATTTTGCATGCATTGCACTCTATGCACTGCACCATGCCAAAGTTTAGTACGCTCTCACTGCACACCAGTACTTCGCACGGACCATTAATTAAAATATCACACGACAGGAATATACCCACATTGCACACGCACCAACAAAATTCCTCTACACTCTGCCAATATTGTGCACACCATGCGCACCAATATTATGCATGTGCACACCTAATATACACCGCGCAGTGCTAAATTTAGTTCACACCATTATTTTTTGCACATTACCACTTTGCACCGCAAATAGCCTGTAATATACCAGATATAAAAAGTATGCAGAACATAAATAAAATGCTAGAAATGGAAGAATAACAATAATATAACCAACATAATCTCCACAATAACACATAAATGCTATAAGAACAACAACAAAAATAACACTTTGATTCAGAAAGCAATGTTGACGGGCCTCTTCGAGGGGGAAACCTCCAGTTGAGTAGTGCTCTGTTACAATAATATCCAAGCTAGAGTTTTCATACCCTCGATCCTTATTTATACTAAATATGTCTATCAAGAGAAGCATATAGAGGAAGACCCTTCTAGAAGTGGAAGCTTCTATTAGGTCCTCTTACATCCGCCTTATTCTATTTTATTCAAAGGCCTTATTAATATTTACCTTTATTACATCCGAATATATTTCTCTACCTATGTGCGGGTTAAGACACTAACAAGTCTGCCCTCTTAAAAAAAACCTTGTCCTCAAGGCTTGAGATGTGGAAACTATTGCAGAATGGTAGTTGGTTCCCAAGTGGCATCTGCTAGAGTTGTATCTTTCCACTGGACTAGCACTTCCTTGATGGTTCTCTGATGCTGGCGATGCTCATGTTGGTCCAAAACTGCTTCTGGTTGTAGCCAAATGGATCCTTCTTCAACTAACTGAGGAAGGTTGGTTTGAATTTGGAACCTAGTTCCAATCACCATCTTTAAGCATGAAACATGAAAAACAGGATGTAGCTTCGAATGAATGGATAGAGCTAACTGATAGGTGACTTGTCCCACACACTTGAGAACTGTATAAGGACCATAAAATTTGGGCACTAACTTTTGATAATGCTCGACCTTGAGGGAAGTTTGCTTGTATGGTTGTAGTCGCAGAAACACCTGATCTCCTTCTGCAAATTGACGTTCAGAGTGACCTTGATCTGCTTGTTGCTTCATGCAATTCTATGCCATGAACAAGTTCTCTTTGAGGCTACGGAGAGTATCCTCTCGAACTGTAAGTGTTTTGTCAACCGCCTGGACCTTTGAGGTACCCGGTAAGGATGAGAGAACTGAAGGTGGCTTCTATCCATATACCACTTCAAAAGGAGTCATGTGTGTAGCTGTATGGTAGGAAGTGTTGTACCACCATTCAAATAGGAGTAACCATTGAGCTCACTGATTTTTCTTTTCAGAGGCAAAACACCTTAGATATGTTTCCAAACACTTGTTGACAACTTTCGTTTGACCATCAGTCTAGGGATGATAAGCTGTGATAAGATGCAATTGGGTGCCCTGTAGCTTGAATAGTTCTTGCCAAAAATTGCTTGTGAAAGTTGGGTAAGGATCAGAAGCAATAGAGTGCAGCATGCCATGAAGCTTGAAGACTTGGTCCATGAAAATTTGAGCCACTATGGATGCAGTAAATGGGTGTTGAAGAGAACATAAATGAGCATACCTGGAAAGGCGATCCACAACCACCATTATGAATGATATATTTCCTGATTTGGGTAAGCCAGTAATAAAGTCCATAGAGATATCCTTCCAAATAGCAGGTGGAATCGGAAGAGGTTGTAGTGTGCCCAGATATTTGATTGTTTCTCCCTTGTTGCGTTGACACACATCACATTCAGTGACAAAATTAAGGATGTCCTATTTCATACCATCCCAGAAAAAAGAATGTTTGACCCTATCATAGGTTTTGGTGAACCTGGAGTGCCCCACTGTGGGTGTAGCACGAAGCTCAGAAAGTACCGTGGATTTAAGCTTTGATTGTTTACTTAAATACAAACAACCTTTGTATTGAAGCTCATCCTAGAGCCAAGAGTACCCTAGGGGAGTTGGAGCATTGGTCTACAATTGCTAGATTAGATGAAAACTTTTGGGATCTTGTAGCCATTCCTGGCGAACAACTTGGAATCAATCTAGTACAATGAAGGAAAGAGAAAAAAGGGATCCTTCATCTTCATATTTTCAGGACAGTGCATTTGCCACCACATTGTCTTTTCCTTTCTTGTAAATGATATCATAATCATATCCAAATAGTTTAGTCACCCATTTTTTTTGCTTCGGGGAGGAAATGCGTTGTTCCAGAAAGTACTTGAGGCTTTGATGGTCTATCTTAATTTGAAAACATTGCCCCAAGAGATAAGGGAGCCACAGATCAACGACATGTAGAATAGCCAACATTTCCTTTTCATAGATGGGTTTGCCCAGATTCCTTTCAGATAGTTGCTTACTAGTGAAGGCCAAAGGTCAACCCTCTTGCATAAGGACAACACTGATTTCTTTCCTTAAGGCATCACATTTTGATGCAAGAGCATCACCAACAACAAGCGAGCATAGGACAAACACCAACGCATTTTGGCACATGATGAATTGTTTGAAATGTTTTGAAGTTCGATACGCCAAACATAAATGAAACAATTAAGAAAGAGCATACTTGTAGATTATAATCAGACCTTGAGTGTCCCGCTCTCGTTTGAAGGACTAAGAGGCATTTATGCTAGTAAATGTAAGTAGGTATCTTTGAGTTCTTAGATTAGACAATTTTAGGAGCCAGAGGGAAAATGGATATAGACACCCTCATTTGTATCATTGTAACATTAGCAACATAATAAATCAAGAGAGCATAGAGGAGAAGAAGTAGAGAGCTGTGTAGAAGAACCCATGTACATAATTTCTGAGATTAATATATGAAGCTTTGATTCAGAATCATGGTGTTCAAATACTTTCTATGTATGCATGATTGAATGTTATGCTCATGATTGTTTACTCTCTGTTATGCATTTGCTTGATGCATGAATGTGTGATTTCTTAATTAATGTCTGAAATCTAAAGAGAGGGAGAGTAAGGAATGAGTTTCAATTGTTTCTTTGTCTGAGCAAGAGTTTCCTGCAAGGAAGTGCAACAAAATCGTCTGCAAGGAGTGCGTTGACGGGTTCAGAGTTTCAATCTTTGAAAGCTCATGAAGGATAACATTGTTCTTATTCCCAAAAAAGTGCATGTTAATCACAGGAGCTATGCAAGGTGTGTGCAGGCTGAGTAGATTCTTAGATTTTGCAACCTGAGGGAAGAATTGAAGGACTGATGCTGCAAAAAGAGTGCATAGAGTCTAAGAATTCAAATACTTGGAGTGTATTTGAAGAAGTGTCGTAAGGAGTGCATGCAGGGATTTTCCCCAAAGGATTTGAGGATTTTTCCATCAAGCTCAAGAGGGATAGTGTCTTGAAGTGTTGGAAGAAGGCGCAACAAAGTTGGTTTTCTGGTGGACAAGTTTCATGAAAGAAAACTTATTTAGTTCACAGGAGTGTTAAGAAGGAATTGGACGATCAGAATTCTCCATGGAGAATTCGCAAAGTTTCGAGGGCTGTCAGATCTTGCAGAGGAGAAGGAAGGTCACGGTGGGTGTTTTTCTATGTGCAAGCTCAGGAGAAATCAGGCCATAGGATCTAAACCAACAGGGGCCATTGGATCACTCACGAAATCTCATTTTGGGGTTTCGTGAGTTGGAGAACTGAAATCCTTTCCTCAAGATTTGCGGGGTTGCAAAAGGTGAAGTCCCAAAGGGGCGAAAGGGTTTGTTTAGGCTAGCTATTGGTGAAGCACATTGGAACTCGGTATTTCAGGGTTTCATGGGTTGAAGAGCCGAAAGTTCAGCATCAGGATTCACGAAGTTGCGAGATCCGAAACTCCAAAAAGGCGAGAAGTTCCATCGTGGAACCTGCATTGACAACATGTCGGAATTTTGTCATTTCAGCATATCAGAGGATAAGAGGTCGAGACTTTTGTCCCGAAAGTCCTGAAGTTGTGAAACCATGAAAGAATATGAGTTGTTCATTAGAAGAAGGATACGTGTCGCGAAATCACCCATATCAGGGATTCGAACATCGGAGGTCAGAAAGGGAAGTCCTTCAACTTCGTGAGTGGCAAAGTCCCGAGAGAATCGTAGCCATCCATTGAAGGGAGACAGCTGGCAGAGATCGAGGGATCTCATGAACTCGGAGGTTTGCAGGGTGAGAGCCCAAGAGTTGGGTGCTCCAAGTTGTGAAGTCGTGAAATCATGAGGAGCAAGGATAGCTGTTGGATCCAAGTCACGGGAGGACCATTGGATAAGGAACCCCATCACATTTTGCACATTCAAGGGTTCATAGGTTGAAAGGAGTCACATTCGACATCAGAAGTCACTAAGTGCCGAAAGTCGGGCATGAGAGACACGTGGAAGAACCACAAAGTAGGCCCAAGAAATAGACAAACGGACACACGTCACCTAGTGGAAGGGGTCAACACTCCGTTGACTCTCGCATATCGGGAATTCATGAAGTAAGATCACGAGGGCTCGATGTTGAAACTTGCAAAGTGGCGAGTAGCGAGAGGTGCTAGTAGTTAATCCTACCCAATGGTCACACGCGAAGGTCACTGACAAAAGAAGAGCTGTACCTATTTTGTGATATCGGGTATAGCGAGATTGGAGAGGAAAAGTCGGGAGCCTCGACTCACGAACTTGTGAGTTGCGAGTTGTGACAAGCGCCTTTGGAATTGGGCCTTGGTCATAGCACTATGGTCATACAAAAAGGCGGAGCTTGCGCCTAGTGTTGTTTTCACAAGGGAGCTTCTGAAAGGACCCGTGGATCGATTGAAATTGACATTCCAGTAGGGAATCGAAAGAACCGATCCAGCTCAAAGAAGATAAAGAATGATCCTGTGAGTGGATCTTGGCCGAGGGCCGATAGGTCTGTGTCACATTCCAACACAAAGGTCTTTTTGAAATTAGGAAGGACTAGAACCGGAGTGGTGCACATGGCCATCTTCAAGGTTTGGAAAGCTTGAGTAGCGGCTGGAGTCCAAGTGAAAGAGTTCTTTTTGAGGAGAGCAGTGAGAGGTGCTACAATCTTTCCATAATTCTTAAAAAACTTGCGATAATACCCTGTTAAGCCCAAAAATCCACACAAGCTTTTGAGAGTCTTTGGGTGCAGCTAGTCTTACATAGTTTCAATATTTTTTGGATCCACCCTGACACCATTCTTTCCAACCAGATGACCCAAGTATTCTACTTCTGAGGCACCAAAGGAACATTTAGACTGTTTCAGGAAAATTTGGTGTTGAGAGAGTAGATGGAGAAATCGATCCACATGAGTAAGATGGTATGTCCAGGTTTTTCTATAGATGAAGATTTCATCAAAGAAAACTAAGACAAAATGACGGATAAAAGGACGGAAGACATGATTCATGAGGCTTTGGAAGATGGAGGGGGCATTACACAAGCCAAAGGGCATGGCCAAAAACTCATAGTGGCCCTCATGAGTTTGAAAGGCTGTCTTGGGAATGTCTACCTCTTTCATACGTATCTGGTGATAGCCCGAGCGAAGATCAAGTTTAGTAAAGAATTGGGTGCCACTCAATTCATCCAGGAGGTCATCAATGACAGGAATGGGAAATTTGTCTTTAATGGTCAGTTTGTTGAGGGCACAGAAGTCAGGAAAGATTCTCTAAGAACCTTCTTTCTTCAGGACCATGACTACAGGAGAAGAGTAAGGGATCATACTAGGGTAGATAATGCCCACAGTAAGGAGTTCCTGGACCATTTTCTCAATTTCATTTTTTTGTGAAAAGGGGTGGCGATACAGACAGATATTGGGAGGAAGGATTTCGAGTACAAGGAGAATGGAATGATCATGAACGCCGCGGGAAGGAGGGAGTGCTTAGGCAGTGGAAAATACCACTTGATGTTTAGAAAGGAGGGCTTGGAGGTCTTGCGGCACTGGGGGTGTCTCTGTTGCTTGTATGGCATGGAGTTGGGCAATGACACCAGAATGACCTTTTTTTAGTATCTTTTCCATGCGATGGGAACTAA
>JZKD02S0476039.1:105291-157814 GCA_000966675.3 Picea glauca
TATTAGGTCTTCTTACATCTGCCTTATTCTATTTTATTGAAAGGCCTTATTAATATTGACCTTTATTACATCTGAATATATTTCTCTACCTATGTGCGGGTTAGGACCCTAACAAAGAAGCAAGCCAAGCAGTTTTTGACAACACTACCAGTAACTCTTACGGTCTCCCTTAAACACAACACTTTGTCTTTGCACACATTTTAATCCGCTGAACCTCTGCACTGATCCAATCCTTTGAGTTTCTTTTACTCCTTTGGGTCACTTGACGAAAGTGACAACATCCACTGTATCCTCAAGTTTTGGTCCATGCCAATTTTCTGTTGTTGTGCCTCAATGTTCAAGGGAAGTATTTGCCTCGGGATTCAGCCATCATAAATATCATGTTTCAATACCTGTGTTAGTCCATGTTCATTTGATCTACCAATTACATCTTTGTGTCAGTTTCATATCATTGATGGGGGATACATCAGGGCCCTCCTTCGATGATTCTATTCATGTAGACTTCAACACATTATCCAGGAACTAGACTTGGAAACCAGTTAGTACTTTGGGACCTGCATGCCTCAATGGCAGGCCTCCTCATGTCCGACAGTGGGTTTACATCATTGACCCCTGATCGGATGATTCCATGGATTTTCCACTTCATCTCATCTATTCACATTTGTTGGAATGTACTAGAGTACCTTGGGAATCATTGACATCAATGGTGATCTCCCTCGTGCTTGTTAATGGCTTACCTCATTGATTGATAATCAAGTGGTTTCTACCATGTTCGACATCAGGACATCTATTCACATGGTTAAATTCGTACTACATCAGGATCGGTAACAAGACCCTAGGTTGAGTTTTCACTCTTATGTATACTTTTCCCAGGTTGTGAAGACGTTCTTTTGAACTATGACACATATGCTGTTACATAGATCCACTTTGTATTGGTCATGGCTATGTCTTGTCATCTCATAGATCCACTATGTATTCTTCATGGATACGATCAGTTCAGGTCATAGGAGTATATATCCACATTGTATCTTTAGTGGCTATAACTTTTGTCAATATAATTATCTAAAAAGTCTCTATCACTCAAGCATAGGTATTCCTACCTTAGGTTTGAAACATGTCATAATATTTGTTTGATGGTTGTGTGCATCTTTTTCTGGCCTCTCTGCGTCCATACCCTTGCTCGAAAAAGTCTATAAATTACTTTAGTCATCATCATCTTCTGACTTCATACTTTTGGGGGAAATATGTTACACATAAAAATTACTCACTTCAATAGTGTCGCAAGTGTCGTCATTACAAGCGTTGTAAGTGTCGCATCTTGTTTGCAAGTGTCGCATCTTGTCCGCAAGTGTCTCATCTGGACCACAAGTGTTGCAAGTGTCACAAAAATAATACTTCTATCTTGCCTATGTTGTGCCTCTAATGACATCATAAGGACACTTAAGACACCTCAAAGACTAGTTTTGAAGAAGAGAAATCAGTTGACAAGGAGTACAAGACTTTTGCCACTAAAAGAACCACTCAAAAATGGATTTTGGAGAGTATCTCTCCCTTACCCACTGTTAGGGAGTGCTAGTGCTCCCTAGGCCTCTTTGGGGGAGTGTTTGAGCGCTTTGTGAACCCTTTTTGGGGAGCGCTACCTATTTTGGGTGAATTTTGGTTTGTTGGAGGAATTCAGGGGACAATCCCCTCAATATATGAAGGTAGTTGGGTTCGAATCTTGGGTCAAGGCATGATCTTAGGGAAGATCCTAAACTGAAGGAGAATAATCCTCAACTTATCCCGAATATCTCTCAAGTGTTTGGTCCTCTCCAAGGTTATATAAGGAGGCCTTTTCATGGTGAAAGGTACATGAAAAAGATTGGAGGTATGAAACCTATGATCTCATAGGCAACACACAAAAAGAGGTGGAGACTAGAGATTGATACCAAACTTGTGATCCTATAAGTAATATTAACATAGGATATGTCATCAAAGAAATCAGTGTATATTACTTGAGCAAAGGGGCTAGACAAGGAGAACTAGAAGAAGCTGTTGCACCTTTATCAAAGGATTGCAAGTACTTTTACTTGTTCTCATTAATAATCAATACTTGACCTATTTCTTTCAAACTTATGCTTGTTCCATATGAGTTTGTCTGTAGTAGATGGATCTATATTTGAGATAATATCAGTAGAGTAGGAAGTCCATTGTATCTTTGTTTGTTCTACAAGATCTATCAGGGATCTTAGGATCGAAGCTCAGCGTGGACTTTGCAAGGACAAACGTCATTAATAAGGTAGATATCTTTCTTCTCCTCTTTCATATGTTATCTTGATTAGATATAAAAGGATCTCAATGTCCATGTTAAGAACTTTTCTGTCTTGGCCTTAGGATTCTAGAGAAAAAGAGGGAATCCGCTTTTCCGCAAGAGGATTCACCTATAACAACGCCTCATTTGTACACACACACACTTGTTCATCAGAGCTCAAGTTTGGAGCTGCAATTGGAGAAGAAGAAGAGAGAGAGAGAGGTGCACTTTTTGGAGAGGAATTTCTGTATTTGTTTGATTTATCTCTTGGCATTGTATTTCCTATCTATATTAAGGAAGTTTTTGTTGGGTTTTCTCCCCCATGAGGGTTTCCAAGGATAAATGATGTGTCTCTCGTGATTGTGTATTTCTTAGTGATCCTATTTATGCCATTGTTATATAAATAAATGAAATGAATCTCAATAATAGATTAAACATTAACATGGTATCAGAGCTAAGCTGAAGAGAGCATCTTTCACAAGAGAAAGAGAAAAATGCCACTGTTGTCATACATGCAAATTAGGGATTTTTATTGAAGAAGAGTTTCAGCCTCAAAGCCATCTAGAAAAGTGTGCCCTAACCCAAGGAGTTCTTTGGCACCTTCATCACACCTTTTTAGTGGGTTGATCTCCCAGAAAGTGAAACCCTAGTTTTCACCGGTACCATAAAACCAGAAGTACTAGAAGTACCAGAAAACTAGAAGTACCAGAAAACCAGAAGTACAAGAAGTACCAGAAAACTAGAAGCACCAATCCAGAAATCCATTGATCAAGTTTGAGGGGGTAAAAGTTGGATTTTTAGAAATCTAATTGCACCATCTTACTCGCTTCAGCTTAGCACATCTATCCCCTAGATCAGAATTTCAAAATTTGAAGTTTGAAAATATAGGGTTTCCTCATAAAACCCTAAGTTGCAGTTGAAGTTGCAGTCTCAGAACCAGTTGCAGTATCAATTGTAGTTGCAGTACCAGTTGCAGTTGCAACCGTAGTACCAGTTGCAGTCACCCTTGAAGTTCTTAAGAGTTGGTGATCAATACCATTGCTTCCATATGGTGCCTCTACCTACAAGTGTCGTTAGAGGTATGTACTCACACATGTTTAAATGGTTAAGATTTAAAGGGTATTTGCAGGATAAGGTATCTCTTGCCATAGATCTAGAAGGATCTCAAGACCCAACACATTCAAAGGAATAATGCAACCCATGTGTGATTATTCTATATGCATCTATTTGTTATTGCATTATTTTGATTAGTGTTTCACGTTGTAGCTATGACCATCATTCTAAACTTTGATCAAAATCTGAGTCAAGGTATTAGATGGATTAAAATTTGATATCCTCTAACCCAACCTTTTGTAAAGATAGCATATTGTCTTAGTACAGAAGATAGGTTGAATAAATCCCTCGTCATCTTGAGTGAAGGAGACTTGGAAGAAAAACAAGCACAATCATTCTTGAGGACAAGGCTCTAGGTTTGATTAATCAAGTTGATAATATTCAAAGGTACACATGACAAGTTGATGACTACCCCTTTACAAGTAACCACTATAGTTGAGATAACAGTCTTTGTAAAGTATTATACTTGATAGCATGTAATAATATAGAGGTAAATAATTAATGTAATCATTTTCTTGAGACAACTAACACCTCCTCTAGGAGAAACCTTGTGTGTTAGTTCTAGGTTGCCATGGAGGAATGTTCGATCACAACACTATAAGAGTGTTGACCTCATTTTGTAGTGTATCTCTTAATTTTGATCGTTGCTTCAGACAAGCCACAAGTGATAGCTATAAAGGAGCTACTATGATGATTATTCGTGCTATTCCTTTATCTATTATTATCAAAAGGATATTATTCTTTCTTATTGTTTCGTTGACCTTGTTTCAGGTCATAGGTGATAACCTTGATAAAGCTATAGTGAAGGTTGCAGAAGGAAACATATTATATGAGATATGAAGAAGACTATGTACATGACCATATACACTCATGTACCAAAGAATATGAAGAAGAAGCTATCTCTTGAGATTCAGAATATCTCATATGAAGATTGACTGAAAGGAGTAGAAGGCTCCAAAAATAACCGAACATTAGAATGGGAAGCAGATCTTGTTTGAAGCTTGACTCTGTCTTCCATATTTAGACTTGGTATGCAACATCAAGTATACCCTATAAGAGATGATGAAGTCCTCGTGGACTCAGAAGAAATCGAGAGTAATCATAATCTCAGAAAGGATCAGATGAAGAGACAACTTCCAACACTGGAAGACAGATGTCGTGCGAAGACTAGATCATAACTTCAGAGACTCCTAGGAGATATGAAATCTATGGAATGATTCACTTGTTTCAGTGACAAATAAGGAAGCCAGACAGAAAGACTAGGATATGAATTATTTTGTGAGAAGAGAAGTCAGTATTGACTTCCAATATTGATCTATATAGATCAAACATGTTGCTGATGTACAAAGCTTGATGTATGTTCAGAGGATTCTCCTAGAAAAAGGGAGAAGACTATGACAAGACACTTATTGAAGAAATAGTTCCAGTATTTCTAAAGACAACCAGAACAACCATGATTCATATATAGTATGAGATGTAGGGGGAGCAATCCCCATATTTAAAACTAAGTGGCATTTGGTGCAGTACACTAGTTGGGTCATGGAGACATGACTACAATGAAAGATAGAGTTACCTCCATGAGAAAAGAAGAGCCATATTCAATATCAGTTATTGAGCCACTCTCAGTTTCAGATGAAACTGTTGCCGTGATAGAATAAGAGGAGTTACTCTTATATTTTATTAGCCACATTGAGAATTAAGGAATCATTCTCAGCCTCAAAGTAGCTGCAGGTGTAGAATCCTAGATTCCAAAAGGAACAGTTGCAGAGAGAGTAGAGGACATACTCCCACACAGTGAGACAGATAGTGCCTTGCATAAAGAACATAGATCTAGCACATGATTGTGCAGATTGAGTTGCAGCTGAGAAAGCATACCAAATTGGTACAATGTAATGAGAAACATTGATTTGAAGATTGTATATAGAAAGACTCATGTCTGTCGGTTGAGGAAGGATCTATACATGTTGAAGCAAGATCCTAGAGGTTGATATTGCAGAGGATAGATAGTTTTCTGACGATATTCGGCTTTACCAAGAGTAAAGATAATTCTAACCTCTACTTGAAGGTTATAAATGATGAGATGGTGATATTGCTGCTATATGTGGATGACGTATTCTTAACTGGAGAAGAAAATATCATCACCTAATGTAAGAAGAAGCTCGCTTCATAAATTGAGATGGAATACCTTGGCCTAATGCATTATTTATTAGGTCTTGAGGTATGGCAAAGCCCAGAGAGAATATTCCTTAACCAAGGGAAGTATGCAGTTGAAATCCTAAAGAGATTTGGTATGTTGGAGTGCAAGTCCATGAATACACCCATCAAAATGAAGTTGAATCTTCTGGTCGACACTTCGTCAGAATTGATTGATGCTACATTGTATAGATAGATCATTGGATCGTTGATGTATCTGATGAATACCAGAATAGATATCTTTTTTTTCATGAACACCTTGAGTCAGTTTCTGGTAGAACCCATACATGTTCACCTAGTTGCTACAAAACATGTGATGAGGTACCTTAAGGGTACATTATATTATGGTCTCAATTATGATGGAGATCATAATTTCAAACTGAGTGGGTACACTGATTCAGATTGGGCTGGAAGTGTCTCTGACAGGAAGAGCACTTCAAGATGTTGTTTCAATTTGGGATCAATCATGATCTCATGGTAGAGTTAGAAGCAATCACACATTTCTCTTAGTACAATGAAAGAAGAATACATTGTTGTGTGTTCTTCCAGTTGTGAAGCCATATGGCTTTGTAAGTTGTTGACTGGTCTATCTGACCTAGAGATGGAAGAAACCACGTGTCGACGATGGAATTCACTCCTGGATTGCTAGCAGGAGCAGAGCCCGACGCCCATCAGTTTTATGTCACGGTTTTTTATAGATGGGTGATCGAATGGAGGGAAACTCAAAACAATAGCGTTACAACTCTGAAACCAGGCCAGGTATGCATGAGTAAGTGAGGTCTTGCATAAATTTCAGACAGTGAGTTGTAGTAAAGGGTGAACAGGCGGAAGACTTATATGAGAAGAGTGTGAAGGTCTGTTATAAATAGCGGGTTCCTAACAAACTGTAGAAGAAGGAATCCAAATGCAAGGTCTTCTTGCACTTAAATATAGAAAACCAGAGAATACAATAATGCAACGATAAATCATTTACCATAACAAAACTGCAATAATTCACACGAGTCGTTCGTTCACGAACTCTCTTAGCATAAGATGAAAACTAGATGGAGTAAGAAGAACCGTCTGTCATAAAACAAGAAATCTCATGTACATATGCATAAGATGAAAGCTAGAATAGATGCTAAAACATTACAATAGGGAGCTCTTCTCTACCATCGATAGATACAAAAATGGAGAAAACGCCTACATATACTCAAAATAAAAACAACAACAAAATCGAGACGCTGCATTAAAAATTTACATCTGCATGGCTTCTGACCATTTGCACCTGCAACCTCTGAATGATCGTGCACCTGTGGCGGACGCAATCGAACTCCTGATAACTCCGTGGGCGAATCGGCGTGCCTTTAATTCATCTTCAGACTTTCGCATTATGGTGGAGGTGATGTCCAACCACCATCAACTACTTCAATAACTTATTTATGGGGATTGGGAATGGCCTTGGTCAAATCTTCCCTCTGGGACATGGAAGACCCCTTTCGCTGCCACTTGGAACGGTTGGACAGTCTGACAGATAAGGCATGGAGGAACTGGCACGCTTGACGTGGAAGGGGAAAGGGAGGTGATGGCATCAACACTGTGAGGGTGAGATGAGAGGTGACAAGGTGGTAGGGAGGTGACAGGGGTAGATACATGGTGGAGGACGATAAGCAGAGGGGGCAAGTGATGAGATACAATGGGCACACTTTAATCGAGGCTGACGTGGAAAGGAGCGGGACGCATGGCAACAGGGGAGAGGCGACTCTAGAGGATGACATAATAGGGGGGAGGGCCCACGTTGGTTAAAAATAGAGCAGATGAGAAGGATGGGATCTCACGAGCACCGTTGATCTAGGAGCTTAGATATCGGCTGTTGGGAAGCTACGCGCCCGATTCCGGAACCCCCCACCTCTTCTTAAAGGTAGAAAAGCAGGGGGGTCCAGAATTGTCTTGAGCGTCATTGATCCAGGTGCTCCGATCAGGACCGTTGAAGAGATGTGCCCTCGATTCTGGACCCCCCCCCGTCTTAAAGGTAGAAAGGTAGGGGGGGTCTGGAATTCGATGCACACGGTTGATCTGGGCATGCAAAATATTGCCGTCCAGATCTGCTTTCCGCTTAACAACAGATGCATTTGCGCCCCGAACTTAGGATAAGTGGGTTTTTCACCCATTCCTTTGCATTCTAACCCCCCTTACCAGAAATGTCGCTAACATTAGGCTCCATGGGGGATAGAGTCATCCCTGTGATGCTCTAAGAACACTTTTGTAGATTCAGTGCCTTGCTATTGGGCTATGGATTCATTTATTAAGATGAAAACAAAAACAATATTTACAAAAACAAAAGAGCCGACTGCGGCTCACAAAAAACATCTTTTCAAGAAATGCCCATTTACTAGGCCGTTGAAAACTTCTTTGCCTTCCAGATCCTACAACTTGTAAGTATTGTTTAAAAATACTTTAGAGATCATGAAAGGCCCAAGCCAAGGGGAATCAAACTTACTGTGCTTTCCCTTTTCCTGCCTGGGTGCATCCCATTTGAGCACCAGGTCACCCTGCTCGAATTCTTTCTTTCTGCCTTTCCTGTCAAAAACTTCTTGATCTTCTGTTGATGATGGTAGGCCCTGTTCATGACCTTCTCTCTAATTTGCTGCACTTCCACCAGCTGATGAATCCTTCTGACCATATTGTCAGGCTCTCCTTCAAGTTCATGGAGGAATTTTGCCACAGACAAGGCGAGATGAGTAGGGAAAATGACCTCTGTTTCGTAAACAAGTTGGAAAGGTGAGATGCCTAGGGACTTATTTGTTGTCACTCAGTCAGACCATAGAGAAAATTTGAGTTTCGAATCCCATGCCCTTTTATTGTCTTCTAGCAATTTCTTAATGAGCTTGATCAAGATTTTATTGGAAGATTCCACCAGTCCATTTCCTTGAGGATAATAGGGAGTGGAGTGAATCAGTGAGATCTCATACTATTCACAGAACTTGACCAGAGGCTTAGACCTGAAGGGGGCAATGTTATCAGTGAAAATTCAGCTAGGGAAACCAAATCTGGCTATGATATCCTCCAGGAAGCTGATAATTACTTTGTGGGAAGTGCTCCTGGTGGGGACAACTTCCATCCATTTGGTGAAATAGTCTATCGCAGTCAGGATCCATCTGTGCTGGCCACTTGAGGGAGGATGAATTTCTCCAATGAATTCCAATCCCCACTGCTGGAATGGTGCTGAAACTACTACAAGCTTTAATGGCAGAGATTTGAGTTGTTGCTTTCCTGAGAACTTCTGGCATTTGATACAAGCTCTGATTTCTCTGCAGACATCAGGGAATAAAGTGGGCCAGTAATACCCAACTCAGAGGATCTTATGGGTTGTGGTCTTCCAGAAATGATGACCCCCACAAAGGCCACTGTGGAAATCAAATGTAAACTGTTGGGCTTCTTGTGGGTCCAGGCATCTTAAAAATACCCCTAAAGGGTCTTTCCAGTACAAGGTTTGGTCAATGAGGAAATATCTAACTACTTTGAGATTTAAATATCTGGCCTTACTTTTTCCCAATCCATCAAGAGGCTTCAATTCTTACAGAAAATACAAGATATCCTTGTACCAGGCGCATGCTTCTAGTGATAAGGTACCTGAGAAATGCTTGTTGGATGGCTCAGCTTGCTCATTGATGAAGTTAATTCCCAAGGTTTTGCAATTGGACTTAGCCAACAGCTTGGCCAAACCCTGCCCCTTTATTAACTTGGTGGGCTTGATCTCCAGATCAAATTCTAGGATCTTGGCAATCCACTTCTCTCTTCTCCCATCCATGTCAGGCTGTATAAGGATGTCCTTCACAGAAGCTGAAGGAACGTATGCTATCACCTTTGAGTGCAGGACATAGATCCTGAATGCTTTGAGGGAATTTACTAAGGCATAAGCCTACTTTTCCATGATTTCATACCTGCTCTTTGTGTCTCTTAATGCCCTGCTGAAGAAGGTGATGGGCTACTCACGCCCTTCCTCATTTTTCTGTAGTAAGACCGCCGCCACTGTATCAAAAGAAGCAAAGGAGAAAATTAGGAAATCTTTGGAATAGTCAGGACTGATAAGCACAGGCACCTCAGTCAATTCCCTTTTTATTTGGTCAAAAGAGGCTTTGGGCTCAGTAGTCCATTTCACTTCATTTCCCTTCCTGAGCATGGCCGTGATGTGTTTCAGTAGCTCGGAAAAATTTGAGACAAACCTCCTTAGAAAATTAATTTTCCCCAAAAAGGCCTGAACCTCTTTTTTAGACCTGGGAAGTGACAAGGCTTGAATTGCCTCCACCCTGCTGGGATCAATTCTCACTCCCTCTACCGATACTATATGTCCCAATAACTTCCCTTCCTGCATAGCAAAGAGGGACTTCTTGGGATTTAGGGAAAGACCAAATCTCCGACACTTCGAGAAAACTCTCCTTAAGTGGCAGCGGTGCTCCTTATCAAACCTGGAGAAGACTGTGATATCATCCAAATAGATCACTACAAACTGATCCTTCTCCCCAATGAAGGTTATATCCATAGCTCGCTGAAATGTTGCTCCCGCATTCATCAACCCAAATGGCATCTTGGCATACATGAATGTGACCCAAGGAGTGGTGAAGGTTGTCTTCTCCCTGTCCTCAGGCATGAATGATATCTGATTATAGCCAGAAAACCCATCGATCATGGATATCCTGGATGCACCAGTTACCCTCTGCAATATATGTTCCATCTTAGGTAGGGGGTAATTTTCTTTCTTCGAGCTTCTATTTAGGTTCTATAAATCGACACAAAGCCTGATTTCTCTACTTTTCTTCCTTACTAGGACCAAGTTGGCCACCCACTTGGAATATCTCAAGGGGACAGTGATTCATGCATCCATCCAACAACTTTTTAACTTCTTTCTCCATGACGGGAAGCAACATGGGATTTATCTGTCTTAGCTTCTACCTGAATGGCCTAGCTTCTTCCTTCAATGGGATCTTGTGCTCGATGACAGATATGTCGTACGTCTTGAGGTCTTCATATGTCCATGCAAACACATCGATGAACTCTCTCAACAACTTCGTGTACTCGGCCCTCTGTTCACTGGTCAGGCTGCATGACAATTTGACGAATCTAGGCTCCTCCTGTGAACCAATGTTGCATTCAGTTGTATCAACATCTTCATTTGAGACCTTTTCCTTTACTGGCACATCATTCCCATCGAAAAATATTTCTAAAGGAACAAGTCCTCTCGGAATTTGATTGCTGGGCAGCTAAATGATCTGATGATTAGCGATTTTATTTACAAACTCCTCAGGATGAGGGTCACCTTCCAGGTTGGGATCTTGGTCAATATGCAACGTGGAAAATTCATCAGCTGATTGGAGAAACCTTTCGAGTTCAAAATCATCCTTGAACACCTTCCAATGCACCGAGGGCCTATATCTTATATTAACATCATTTTCTACCATAGGCGACAGAGGAAATTTGAGCACACTAGCTAGGATAGCTAAAGAATCGGCCAAAGTATTTTCTCCCCTCGGAACAAAAGAAATGTTTAAAGCCAAGAAGAAATTATCAATAAGGTCCCATACTTCATTCCGATAATTTATGAGGCGGGGATTATGGGCACGATAAGCATTCCTTACCTGCTAAATAATTAACTCAACATCTCTGAATATTGCTATCTCTTTAATTCACATTTCCTTTGCAACCCTCATACCCAGAACACGAGCTTCATACTCTGCCATGTTGTTGGTGGCTTCAAATTCCAGCTTGTATGATAGGGACATGACTTCTTGACAAGGTGATATGAAAACCACTCCAGCGCCAGCGCCTTCACTAGAAGAAGCTCCGTCAAAAAACATCTTCCACATAGAGGAGCTTTGAGGGGACATTGGATGATCAGGGCTAGGATGTTTTATGATTAGTAAAAAGCTTTCTGGGGCATCGGTAAGCTGCAGCAAACTAGACCCTAAGTCGGTGTCAAGTGAAAAGATGGGGTGATTGGTAGGGTCTGCTTCATTACTGACAATATAGGCTAGCTGGGCTTCTCTGTATAATCTCCTTTGTTCCCCTCCAAAGACCGGAATGGTGGCATATGTGAGATCCATCTGTAGTGTCCCTCCTAGTTTTTTGATCCATGATCTAGACAACAACATACTGAATTTGGGGGGAATGTCAGCTACCACAATATCCATGACCACACTTTTCATGGGAAGCTGAAATAGGGAAACTGCCAGGTCTTTGATGACTCTTAGGCACTGCACTCTTCTTGAATTGAAGGAATATAAATCATGATAAGTTATTTTCACCTCTAGTCCCAATTCTTCCATGACTATTTTTGGCATAAGGTTATGGGAAGCCCATAAATCCATGAGGCAGTTATGTAGCACTTTATCATGTATGTTCAGGGATGTGTAGAAGGGGGGGGATGAGTCATCTCTATCTTCTACCATGGGGCCTAAGATGACGGTTGGATTCTCATCTTGAAGGTTTACTGAGTCAGAGGGGGGATGGGGGGACTCATATTGTAGCAACTTGGAGAGGGACCTTTTGAAGTCTTAATTTTTAACTAGCTCAGAGAGAGGTACAAGAATTCTAATTTTCTGAATCTCATGCTCAAAATTGAAGGAGGGGATAGGTTTAGGAGCTTCTCTTACCTCAGTGGCTACTGGAAAAACATTTTGAGTCTTCTTTTATTTAGTTGTGGCTGCTGCAATTCTAGTAGGTTTTTCTGCTATGAGAGGCTGGTCTGGGCTGCCAAAATCTCCTTCCTTCCTTCTCGATCTGAGATTATATCTGTTAGAAGTGTGACCGGCCCTCTGTTCTTTCCCCAACTCATGAATTCGAGCACTCATCAGTGATTCTTCATATGCAGACTGCGTCAAATGGGGAAAAGGGGGAGCTTCTTCCATACATTGAATTTCAGGGCCAAACTCGTCTATCTCCTCTCTTTCCTCATGATCAACTAGGTTATTTTGGAGGGGGGCTTGAACCCTTTGATCTTCTTTGTCCTTTCCCCTTTGTTCCCTTGGGAAAACCTGAGGCATATTGTTAGCAGGTCGTCTGAAACCTCTATTATCAGTGTTCTGGGGATTTCTGTACATGGGCTTCCCCTCTAACTCCCACCTTTCTATCTTGGCAGCAAGCAATTTTAGTGTTCTAGCTGTCTCATCTATCTAATGGGGCAGGGGAGATGAACTAGATGAGGAAGCTTCAGGCCTGTTCTTGGACGTATTTCTATCTCTTGCATTCCTAAGTCGGTTGAAATCCAATATGTTATATTCTACCTCTACGGCCGCATCCTGCATGTGGGCCAGGGTAGTGGCTCTTCTCTCTCTCAACAGCAGGCAGAAATCAGGATCAAATGCGCTGGAGTAAGTGATCTTTGCAGAGGCTTCGGAGGGCTTTATCTCAGTAAGGATTTTGTTGTACATTTTATTAAATCTCTTGGAGAAGTCAGAGACAGAATCTCCTTCCTTTCTCTTCAATGACCCAAACTATGTCATGTAATACATGAAATCTTTTTTATCTCCCCACTGTCTCAGAAAGGTACTATCTATAGCTTCGATTCCATCAATAGATCCAGGAGGTGGGGCCTTGAACCATTTTCTAGCCTCTCCTTGAAGACTATGGACAAAAATCCTCATCCATACGTCTGCATGCATAATGAAATTATTATCTGTGAAACTGTAAAAGGCTTCTAGGTGTTCATCTGCAGTTACGTCCCCCTCACCCGTAAACTTGGGTAGTTTCTTGAGGTAACCATCTGCCGGGAGGGCATTGAGGGGTTGATGTAGCATAAGGGGAGCATACCTAGCGGCTATAATAGCCTCCATCCTGGTCATAGGGGGATTTTCTCTAGCCATATGGATATTATGTAAAGGGGAACTCAGAGGAGAAGGAACTCGGAACATGGATACTAGGGATGAGTTCTTAATGGGAGTGGGAAACAAAAGAGGATTTAAGGAGAAAGCTAACAAGCTCAAGTCAGCAGGTGCTCCTCCTTGTGCAGGAGTGGGGAAATATTCTGTGGTCCTGGGTCTATGCCAAGTTATAGCTTCAGAGGAGAGGGGAGTGACAAGGATTTCTCCCTCCAATCCCAATCCAGGAGGGGAAAACTCGGCAGGGACACTCCCAAAATTTAGGAAATGAGAAACTTCTAAAGGAGGTCTATTAAGAAATTGAGGAGGAGAAAACGAAGTTCTTACAGAAGGAGATGGCGGATTACCTGTTTCAGCAGTGGAAGCTTCTTCTTCAGGGGCCTTTCCTTTTCTAAGAACCACCTCTGGATTGGTTTGAGGTGTAGCTAGGGGCAGCTGTGGATGAGACCACGTGTGTCTGCCTCTAAAAGCCACAATTGATAAAGAAGGTTATCCCCAGTGGAGTTGTCACAATGAATTCGCCAAGTGCACAACAACAATCTTGATAATTTTGATATCTAATGCACCTTCATAATCAGTTGATCGTTGTCATTCAATCTCGGGGAAAATCTTCAACTTCGTCCCTGTCAACGGCGCCAGAAATGTTGGCGACAGAAGTCACTCCTGGATTGCTAGTAGGAGCAGAGCCCGACGCCCATCAGTTTTATGTCACGGTTGTTTATAGATGGGTGATCGAATGGAGGGAATCTCAAAACAATATCACTCCAACTCTAAAACCAGGCCAGGTATGCATGAGTAAGTGAGGTCTTGCGTAAATTTCAGACAGTGAGTTGTAGTAAAGGGTGAACAGGCGAAAGACTTATATGAGAAGAGTGCGAAGGTCTATTATAAATAGCGGGTTCCTAACAGACTGTAGAAGAAGGCATCCAAACGCAAGGTCTTCTTTCACTTAAATACAGAAAACCAGAGAATACAATAATGCAACGATAAATCATTTACCATAACAGAACTGCAATAATTCGCACGAGTCGGTCGTTCACGAACTCTCTTAGCATAAGATGAAAACTAGATGGAGTAGGAAGAATTGTCTATCATAAAACAAGAAATATCATATACAGATGCATAAGCTGAAAGCTAGAATAGCTGCTAAAACATTATAGTAGGGAGCTCTGCTCTACCATCGATAGATACAAAAATGGTGAAAACGCCTACATATACTCAAAACAACAACAACAACAAAATTGAGACGCCGCATTAAAAATTTGCATCTGCATGGGTTCTGACCATTTGCACCTGCAACCTCTGAATGATCGTGCACCTGTGGCGGACGCAATCGAACTCCTGACAAATCTGTGGGTGGATCGATGTGCCTTTAATTCATCGTCAGACTTTCCCATTATGGCAGAGGAGATGTCCAACCACCATCAACTACTTCAATAACTGCTTTATGGGGATTGGGAATGGCCTTGGTCAAATCTACCCTCTGGGACATGGAAGACCCCTTTCGCTGCCACCTGGAATAGTTGGACAGTCTGACGGATAAGGCGTGGAGGAACTGGCATGCTTGACGTGGAAGGGGAAAGGGAGGTGATGGCATCAACACTGTGAGGGTGAGATGAGAGGTGACGAGGTGGTAGGGAGGTGAAAGGGTTAGATACATGGCGGAGGGCAATAAGCAGAGGGGGCAAGTGATGAGATACAATGGGCACACTTTAATGGAGGCTGACGTGGAAAGGAGCGGGACGCATGGCAACAGGGGAGAGGCGACTCCAGAGGATGACATAACAGGGGGGAGGGCCCATGTTGGTTAAAAAAAGAGTAGTTGAGAAGGATGGGATCTCGCGAGCATCATTGATCTGGGCGCTTAGATCTCGGCCGTTGGGAAGCTACGCACCTGGTTCTGGACCACCCCCCTCTGCTTAAAGGTAGAAAGGAAGGGGGGGTCTAGAATTGTCTTGAGCGCCATTGATCCGAGCGCTTCGATCAGGACCGTTGAAGAGATGCGCCCTCGATTCTGGACCCCCCCCCCTCTGCTTAAAGGTAGAAAGGCAGGGGGGTCCGGAATTTGATGTGCATTGTTGATCTGGGCAAAATCCTGCCATCCAAATCTGCTTGCCGCTTAACAACAGATGCATTTCCACCCCAAACTTAGGATAAGTGGGTTTTTCACCCATTCCTTTGCATTCTAACCCCACTTACAAGAAATGTTGCTAACACCACGTTCCTATGTGATAACCAAAGCTGCATAAAGATGACAGAGAATCTTGTATTTCATGACAAGTCGAAACACATAGAGATGTGATACCATTACATCTGTGACATGGTGCAGAGAGGAGCCATAAAGCTCCAATATGTTAGCATAGATGAACAGGTTTCCAATGCGTTGACCAATCTTATATCTCATGTAAATTTTGATCACTTTAGAGATAAGCTCGGTATAGTCCGAAAGGACCTCCCTTGATAGGGGGAGTAGTGTTGTGTTGATATGCCAGCCTAGTGCTATGCATCCAGCTTAATTGTTGTGTCAAGATGCTAGCCAAGTTTTGTGCTTCCAGCTTAATTGGTTTTTTGAGATGCCAACTAAGTGTTGTGCTTCCATCTTAATTGCTATGTTGAGATGTCAGCTGAGTGTTATGCTTCCAACTTAATTGTTGTGTTGAGATGCCATCCAAGTGTTGTGCTTATAGCTTAATTGTTATGTTGAGATGTCAGTTGAATGCTATGCTTCCATCTTAATTGTTGTGTTGAGATGTTATCCAAGTGTTGTGCTTCCAGCTTAATTGTTGTGTTGGGATTCCAACTTAATTGTTGATTCCATCTTAATTGTTGTGTTGAGATTCCAGCTTAATTGTTGATGCCAACTTAATTGTTGTGTTGTGATTCTAGCTTAATTGTTGTGTTGTGATTCCAACTTAATTGTTGTGTTGTGATTCCAGCTTAACTGTTGTGTTGTGATCCCATCTTAATTTATGTGTAGTGTGCCAGCCTCGTGCTGTGATGATGTGCCAACCTTGTGCCGATGACATACCAGCCTCGTGCTATGATGATGTGCCAGCCTCATGCTATGATGATGTGTTTCCATCTTTGTCTTGTGATGCTAGCCTCGTGTTGAAGACTCTCAACCTAGTGCTGATGTTGATGATGCTCCATCCTTCGTGTTGTGATGTTGTTGTTGATGATGATACTCCGACCTTTGTGCTATGATATTGTTTCTTTTGATGTTGTATCAGGATTGTGTTGTTATTGATGATGATGATGTATTAGTGTTATACTAATCCATGTTGATGCAATTGATGATGATGATGCCACTTTAGCTTCTTTCTGAAGTTGATGATGATGATGCCACTTTAGCCTCTTACTGAAGATGATGATGATGATGCCACTTCAGCTTCTTCTTGAAGTTGATGATGATGATGCCACTTCATCTCCTTGCTGAAAATGACTATGATGATGATGTCATTTCATATTTCATGCCAAAAATGATGATGTTACTTTAGCCACACGGTGAAGATGATGATGATATTACCTTAGCCTCTTGCTGATGAGGATGATGATGCCATTCCATCTATCTGTTGTGAATGATGATATTGATGATGAGAAAAACGTTCGATGATTTATAGATATGACAGTCAGTGTTCCAAGATGTTGTTGATGATTCTCCCCTCTCTCTCACCTGATGCTATTGTAGAATACCCTTGTTGTTAAAGGGGAGTGTTGAAATAATGTAAATGCAAAGATTATTCTAACTATTATTGATGTATTATTCATTAGATCAATCCCCTTTTGCATATTGATCATGTCGAGTATTGTAATTGACCAAATCCCCTTTTGCAGATTAGTCAAACCCTAATTGTAATGGGCTAAATGAAAAGTCAGCCCCATAATATATTAAAGTGGTTATAACCACCCATAATGAGAATTCGGCCCAGCCAGTGAAAAGACACCCTAGTTCACACGTGCCAGATTGTATAAATAAGAGGGGATAGCGCCTCATTTGTACAAACACTCACTTGTTCATCAGAGCACAAGTTTGGAGCTACGGTTGGAGAAGAAGAAGAGAGAGAGAGAGGCTCACTTCTTGGAGAGGAATTTCTGTATTTGTTTGAGTTATCTCTTGGTATTGTATTGGCTATATATATTAAGGAAGTTTTTTCTAGGTTTTCTCCCGCATGAGGGTTTCCAAGGATAAATGATGTGTCTCTTGTGATTGTGTATTTCTCAGTGATCCTATTTATGTTATTGTTATCTAATGAGATGAAAATCAATAATATCTTGAACCTTAACAACTTGTAGATGGGATGAAACATAATTTGCTCAGTGTAAGTCAAATGTGTGATAGAGGATGTGAAATGGTGTTCACTTCCAAACATTGTAAGATAAAATATGTAAATTTAGGACAAGTGGGGGATAAAGGCATAAGGACAAACAATAATGTATATTTGCTAAAAGATGATAGAGAAGAGTGTCATATAAGAAAAAACGATGAGAGTTGGTTGTGGCATAAGAGACCTGGACATATAAACTTTGAACACTTAATCAAGCTCAAAAATCTTGAGGCAGTAAAAGATCTTCCAAGAATATCAAAGCCACAAGATTCTATGTGTAAACCCTGCCAAGTACGAAATCTAACCAGGACACAGTTTAAATCCAAGAACTATACTTCAACAGAGAAATCACTCCAATTAGTTCATATGGATCTATGTGGACCATCAAGATAGGAAGGCACAAGGAAGGAAAACTACTTCATGATGATCATTGATGACTACTCTAGACCCACTTGTGTTGCTTTTCTCAAAGAAAAAGTTGAAGCATTTGAGAAATTTAAAATATTTAAGGATTTAAATGAGAATCAAATAGGCAACAGATTAAAGGTTGTAAGATCAGACAGAGGAGGAGAATTTATGTCAAGTGATTTCAAGGAATTCTATGATAAACATGGGATCAAAAGAGAATACACAATCCCAGGAACTCCACARCAAAATGGAGTAGTTGAGAGGMAAAMCATAAYAGTTCAACAAATGGYCAGGTCAATGATGAATGAGAAGAACATTGGTCAAACCTACTAGGTAGAATCAATACACACAACAATCCATATTCTTAACAAAKCTCATCTCATRCCACACAGTSACAAGACACCTTATGAACTRTGKCATGGAATACCTRCTACAATCAAACACTTCAAATTCTTTGGGAGTAATTKCTACAWAAAGAATAATAATGAAAACCTTGGCAAGTATGATRAYAGGGTTGATGAAGGCACWTCTTAGGGTATGCTACAAACMRTAAAGGATACAGATGCTATAATAAGAGGCTGCATAAATTGGTTGATTGTATTGACATAAAAGTTGATGAAGGAGTCYCAGTAAGAGAGGAGAGAAATACTRAATCAACAACACWRGATATAGTTGAAGTTGAAGCTAAAMAGGTCCAAGAATMAAAAMAAGAAGACTTTGAGTCAGGTGAAGATGCAAATACTCAGGCAAACTCAAATMARCAAACATYATCAAATCCTTCCTCCAAGATTACTCAAAAGAATCATCCTKCAAGTGAGATAATTKGTGAGAAAGACAAAGGTGTACARACSAGGAGAAGGATAATAAAAWACACTGASCAATCACATATAGCCTTYATATCCATGGTGGAACCCAAGAACTTCAATGAGGCCAATGAAGATGGAAATTGGTTAAAATAAATGAATGAGGAACCAGATTAGATTGAGAAGAACAATACTTGGGAGCTTGTTCCTAGACCTGCAGATAAGAATGTAATTGGCTCCAAATGGGTGTTTAAGAATAAAATAAATGAACAAGGAAAAATTGTTAAGAATAAATCCATATTGGTCTGTAAGGGGTATGCACAAGTTTAAGGACAAGATTTTGATGAAACTTTTGCACCAGTGGCAAGAATGGAAGCCATTAGAATGGTTTTGGCCTATGCATGTCATAGTAACTTTAAAGTATATCACATGGATGCTAAGTCAACTTTTCTTAATGGAGACCTAGAAAAAGAAGTATACATGGAGAAACCAGAAGGATTTTCATTGGAAGATAATCCTAACTATCTCTGTAAGATAAAAAAGGAATTATATGGACTAAAATAGGAACCACGATCCTAGTATCACAGACTGGACAAATTTATACAGGACAAAGGGTTCAAGAAAGGTATTGTTGACAGTAATTTATATATAAAATCTGAAGGTGTTGACTTATTATTTGTTGTGGTTTATGTAGATGACATTATATTTGGATGCACTAATGACCTTTCAGTTCAGTGGTTTTCTAATTCAGTGCAGAATGAGTTTGAGATGTCCATGATAGGAGAAATGTCATATTTTCTTGGTTTACGAATCAATCATAGTTCTACAGGGATATTTATCTCTCAATAATAGTATTTGAAAGAGATGTTAAATATGTTTTAGATGGTAGATTCCTCTCCTATCAGTACACCTATGGTGGTTGTTTGCAAGCTTAGTAAATATGATATTTCACCTGATGTTGATCAAAGAACATATCGATCAATGATAGGCAGTCTTCTGTACATCACAACATCCCGTCCTGATATAATATAGGTTGTTGGAATGGTGGGTCATTATCAAGATGCCCCTAAACAAAGTCATTTAGTAGCTGTCAAGAGGATATTGAAATATTTGAAGGGTACAATGACTTATGGTATTTGGTATCCTAGAAATCATAACTTACAATTAACTTCATATTCAGATGCTGATTGGGCAAACTGTTTGGATGAGAGAAAGAGCACCAGTGGAGGTGCATTATTCTTAGTTGATTTGTTAGTAGCATGGCTCAGTAAAAAGAAAGGATATATCTCATTATCAACTACAGAGGAAAAGTACACTGCTGCTGCTACTTGTTGCACTTGGATTTTATGGATGTTACAAACTCTTGTAGATTTGAAGGTAACTTATCCTTATCCAATTCCACTTCATTGTGATAACACCAGTTCCATTAGTGTCTCGAAGAATCCTGTTCTCCATTCAAAGACGAAACATATCCCAATAAAGTATCATTTTCTCAAATATAAGGTTACAAATAGAGTTGTTCAGCTGAATTATATTCCTTCCACATAACAAATTGCATAAACCTTTATTAAACCCCTAGACAAGACACCTTTTGAATATATTCATCAGAAGTTGGGTGTCATCCCTACTCTCACCTAAGCGATTCCATTGTACTAGGGGGAGTATTTGTTGGTTGAATATCTAATGCCTTCGAAAAGTACTACAACAACTCAGGGGAAGCATGTTTTATTTGACATTGATGTCAAAGGGGGAGAAAAGGAATGGTCTAGATGCAACAGTTGGAGGTCCAAACAGTCTAGCACAACCTTTGAGGGTTTCCATCAATGCCAAAGAGGTAGATTGTTGGTAGATTTATAAGGCAGGAGTGTGCTTGTCATTGATGGCAAGAACATAGGGTGGAGTAGAAGGAAGAAATTGGATTTAAAAAGCTCAGAAGAGATGGCATGATAAAACCCAGATCAAATCGAGACTGTCGGATCTACAAGCTAGATCAACGACAGGGATGCATTGTGGGAAGATAAATCTGAATTAAACTACTCACCAGTTAAGATCTCGCAATCCATATAGATCGTCAGATCTCATAGCTTCGAAGATATATGACTACAGTTGATCCAACACACAATGCATTTAATTCATATTAAATCATGACCATCAGATGCGTAATCACCAAATCTACGACATAGATGAATTGCAGAGATTGAAAGGATAATTAAACATCGCACTTGTTCCCATCTCACAATTAGTCAGGACCATTTGATCTTATAGTTTTAGAGATCAACAATTATGGTTAACTCACCAATAACACACATATTCCCATTGCGGAGTTGGGTGACAAGTTAAAACACTCGCAGATTGTGGTTGCGCAATCATTCTTGATTGTGGATCTATTCTAAGAAAATTCACAACCGTTGGATCATTTTTTAGTAGAAGGATAGGATAAGCGAGAAAAACATTTGAGAATTCGATTATGCAAATTCTCGTTTTCCGTCGGATCACTTTCAAGTGGAAGGATAGGATAAGCCAACAAAGTTGCATCACAGAAAGATCAAGTCATCGATCTAAGAACATGATTGATGAATAACGTTTAGTTCGAGTCTAAATATGCGAGGAGGTTACACTCAGGAAAGTTTGATATTTTAAATTCCCATCATGAAAATTTATGTCATTCGTCAAATCAATTTCGAGTGGAAGGACGGGATAAGATAGCAAAGTTGCATCACAAAAAGATAGAGTTGTTGATCCAAGATCTTGATCGAATGAGCAACATTCACTTTGGATCTAAAGTTGCGAGGAGGTTACACTCAGAAATGTTTGAAATGTGAAATACCCGAAGCTCGGAAATCCGAAATGAATAATCTCCATCGGATTTGGTGGACAAATGAGGACCATTGGATCAGGGTTGTTGGTCACGCAGGAGACCATGTTGAGAGACCAGGTCAGCAAACCACGTCAGCAAAAGGGCATAGTGGCATACCACGTCAACAGTCTACATTAGCAAGGACATGTGGCACAGTTAGAGAACGACAAGTGTCAAGTTGAAATCAACATTTCAGGTATGTGAAAATCAAGAATCTGAGTGACACGTGGCAGATGCTCATCTCGTGACACATCATCAGGTGATGTAAGAGTTATGTCACTTCGGGATTTTTACCACTAGTACTCACCCAAATACCCAAAGTCCCAAATGTCAAAGAATCGAAGTGGAGACAAGACATCCGATCTGAATATCACTTCGGGAGTAGTCTCATTTGTCGGTCTACTATAGTGGAAGGATAGTGTAACTAAAAATGTTAACCGACAACAAGTGGTCTACACCGTCTAATGACTAAATCAACAGGTGATCACTCCAGAGGAAATAACGGGTTGATATTTGAAATCTCTGAATTCCGGAGACCCGAGGAGATCTAGATCATTAATCTGAGAGGGACATGCGTCAGAGGCTTGTCAGTTGTGGAAGATTGACATACGAAGGAAATAAAGGTTTGAGACTCGAAATCTCTGAAGTCCGAAGACTTGAAGGGGGTCTCGACCACTGATTTGATGTCGGGTGTACTATAAACCATTGATCTAGTTCTGGGATGTAATGTGAATGGTCTGTTCTGTTCAGATATTCTGATTCAGAAGTTTTGAAAGGTTTGAATCCCAAAAGTTCTGAAGGGAAAAGTGTTGAAGTTATGACAGTCATCCATTTTAGGAGAATGAATCATGGCCATTGAATTGATAAGTTCTCGATAAGCCTAAATCATATGGTCACCTCCAGTGATCACATGAAGGAAGGGGCTTAGGATTTGAATAATCCATAATTGAATGACTTTAACTGACAGAGAAGACAAAGAGTTTCGACCGCTAGAGAAGCTAAGGAATCTCAACATAATGCTCACTAATGATGAACACATAGGGCTGAACCGCCAAAGAACATGAATATTTTCCATGATGATCAATCAAATGACTCGACATGAGGAAATAATGTAGGACAAAGAAGTGATGTGAGTCTGCGGGTGAGCTACATAGAGTAGTGAGGAAGAGATGCAATGAACTATATATAGGGTAGAACAATGCTGCAGTGAAGAGCATACTGAGGCAAAGAGCATAGATTTGAGAAGGCACAAAGAGTATAAAAAATGAGAAGAACAGAAAGCACAGGTTATGTGAGCAGAGAGAAACTAATGCAGGTAGAGTAGAGAAGTGTAGCAAAACAATGATGAGACCGGTAAGCCATAGATAAATACTGTAATACTGTGATAAATTCAAGAAAATAAAATATTTATATTTCAGGGTGGTAGGGAGGTGCTAAGGAGGAATGGTGTCCTCAGAGGTTCAAGTGAGTGCTTGAACACAGGGAGTTGTAGATTCCATACGGTTGCATCCAGAAAAGCCATGGTGGCAGGGTGGTGCAAGGGAGAACTATTGTTATATGTTATACAGGTTGGTGCCTGTGTGACTGGAAGTTGTTGCTTCCATCTAGTTGGTGCTGGAACACTCAGGGAGTTAGTGCTTCCTTCTAGTGGGTGTTAGAGAAACCAGAGAGTTGGTTCTCTCAGTAAGTTTCTACTTGTAAAACAGAGGTTGTAGCCTCAAGAAGAGTTGGATCTCATAAGAATGATAATGTACAGAAAATAAAGATTATTTATCATATCAAGAAGAAGAGGTTTTTCCCTTTATGGGTTTCCTCAGGAAATCTATGTCTCTGTATATTTCATGTGTGTGGTTGATGTTGAATATTTTGTTGCTTACTTCCCTTCTTTATTGTGATTGTCATTGAGTGTTCTATAAAGAGTTTAAAATGGGCATAATTTTTTAAGCACAATAACAACTGATTCACCCCCCGCCCCCCCTCTCAGTTATCCAACAAATACATCATTTTCATCTCCATCTCATAACAGTGCACCCAGCTCATGGGAATTCACATGTTCACTTATGCTCAACCATAGGCACGTCTAACTCAATAGATCTTCTTTCTCACTGCATTACACACAAGAATCATCTAGAGTTCTTCTCAACTCTCTCTAAGGAGAAGGACAACACAACATTCCAGTTTTGTCTCAGATAGGAACCACACACCCATCTCAGGGGATCTCTCTCTGGTCTGTGTCCTGGAGGATGTCTCACACAGTTCTAATCATCAACAGTCTGGCATTGGACAATCCACGTACACGCAAGGCCACTCTTTTTACAAGAGCGTGCCCCCTCAAAAACTAAAACTAATGCATAAAGAATGATTTGAATTAAAAGAGGGAGTAATTTGTACTTACTTGGTTCAAGTAGAAGGTCGTTTCATCCACTTAATCTCCCAAAATCTACTCTTTTAGCAAAAGGGTATTTTCACCATGTGGTTGATTTTTGAATTGCAATGGTAAAAATGAGTTGTCAACTTCTATTTATAGACTGTTTTGGCCCTTTTTCCCCCCTTTTGACCCCCTTTGTCATTTTTCTTGGCTTGGTGATCACTTGATTCCATTTCTTAGTTTCTTATTGATCGTTCTAGTACTCTTTATATTTTTCTTTAGTAATTTTTGGGATGGGTCACTTTTTGGGTATCCTTTGGTAAAAGTCATTTTTTCCAACTTTTTGCATAAAAATTAGGATTTCATTTCCACTTTCTGCATCTCGTTTTATTTTTCTCTTTTCCATACGATCTAACCCACCAAAGTGTGACACAAAACCTTCTCAGATGATTTAGAAGTTTCATAATTAGGTGGTAGAGCCTACCTCTACATGGATGCGCTAGGTAGATACTTTGTTGCATTTTGGCATCCATGTTGTCAATAATGACTATAGGCCCAAATTTTTTTGTTAGTCCTATCATGATTACATGTTTAAATCCTCATTTGTTTGATGCACCATAATTCTTGGCCTTATCCTCGGTACTTCCTAATGAGCACACTTTGTTGTATTTCAAGATCGCTTCAAAATACGAAAGCAACATCCAACAAGACTATATTTATTATTTTCGATCTCGTCTGGATTAACTAAGAAAAGTATCCCCCTATAGTATTTTTTAAGTCATTTTCAGACTCTCTAAAAATGAAAATATTGTCGAGTGATCTTGTTTCCCTTCACGCTCACCAAAATCAAATTTGAAGGCACATTTGTTCAGCGATAGTTTACCCCTTTTTCGGTCTGGATGGATAATTTTATGAATAAAGGTATTCTCTAGTAACTTTGGTTCACTAGAAGAGTATTATCAGGCGTAAGTTAACCATTTTTTGGGCTTGAGGGGCTAAATATTCGAAAAAGGAACATTCTCCTTGGTTTTGTTTTATCACCTTTTTCGGGACTTGGAGATTAATTACAAAAAAGGAACCCCCCCCCGAAGTATATAGTTAAGCTCTTTTCAGACTCCCTAAATTTGAAAAGATCATTGAGTGACCTTGTTCCTTCACAATCATTAAATTTGTCCAGGAGAACATTTACTAGAATTTGTTTAACCCGTTTTCCAACCTATATATTATAGCGGAAAAATGTATGCCTCGGGAGATTCATCTCACTGGGAGAACTTCTCCTTAGTTGCTTTTATATTTTTTCTCACTAAGGAGACTAAAATCAGAAAAAGGTTGTGAGTCCATAGTTAATATATTTTTAGACTCCTTAAAATAAAAAATATTCTCGAGTGATCTTGTCTTTGTCACACTCGTTAAAATGATTTTGAATAGACGTCTTTTCGGTGCCAGTTTAACCCTTTTTTTAACGGACTAGACTATCTTGAAAAGGTAGTCCCTAGAGTCTTCTTTTGCACTTTTTCATAATCTCTAAACGTGAAAAAAATACCGAACTTACCTTATCTGGGCTCGTAAAAATTACATAGAAGGGGTCTCATTTTGTCTTTCTTAATTTCATTTGCGAGTCTCATCTTTGCATCTTTGGCCTAATGTAGACTCCATTTTTCTCTCGACTAAAACTTTGAAGCATTCCTTATACGCAAGTCGTGTAGTACTTATTTCTTCTGCGACCTAACACCTTGAACCATGGAGGGATTTTCCCTGAGTGTGCGCCTGGAACTAGTATGATTTTTTGCGACACTCATTCCTCCTTTGTAACGTAGCATTATTTTGTTCTTTTTCAAGATCTTAAAAAATTGAAAAAGACAAATGTTGGCCCTTGACCAAGTTTTGAGGATACTTGGTCACGATTGACCTATTTTTGGGACTTTGACAAGCTGTCAAAGATAGAGCACAAGACGAAGCGTAGATCATGGGATCTTCGACCCTTTTAGGTCCTTTTGGGGATTCGAGATTATGTAATGGGTATGGGGATGTCAGTCCATGGGTTTTACCCATGTTTAGGCCTATTTTGTAAAGAAGCTAGGTGATGTAGGAAGTAGTGATCAATCTATGTGATCAAAATTTCTAAGTTCTAAGTGCGAGTGTGGATTGTAATTTATTTGTGCATACTATGTGAGAATTGAAGGGTTGAGTGCAAGTGACCATAGAAGGCTTAGTGATGTAACCTAGCTCAAGGAAGGAGGATCTGGAGAGGTGCACGTAGATATCCACTCCTCTGCGGAGTAGGGTTTTTTAGGCTCTATGCATGTAACTAATTAACAAAATATAATAGAAGAGAAGGAGAGTTGGTGGATGTAGCCCCAAGGAGGGGGTGAATGACGTATATGCTATGTTTCTCTGCTTTGTGCGATGTGATAGTGTGTTTATGTTTGAATTTCTATGATATAGATAAATGTTAGATAGAACTGATGTTTCTTTGTTCTTATAAAGGGGAATGAATGTTAGATCTAACCTATGTGAGTATGCTTAGTGCCTGAACCTGCTAGATTCAATGTGTTCCTTTTATGCTGAGTGATATTAGATGTGGATCTGGTTGAATACTACGATGCTCTGTAATTAGTGTTTGTCTACGCTGTTACTAAGAAATGAATATTGATGAATGTTTACTACCAATTTCTCTGTTAAATGTTAGAATCACAGATTGATGTCCCAGCTAAGGTTGCATACATCTGAGTCCTGCAACCACCCTTGCCTCTACCTCAGGTGAGACTTCATCTGCTTCGCAGGTGTTGTCGAAAGGGCCGGTAGTTAGGGTTTTGTTGGTGTGTTATTGTAGCGTTGAACCTTGGGTTTGCCCCTGTGCCAACAAATGGTTCTGTTGTCGAGACTTGAAACTGTGATTGCTGGGAATCGAGAAAGAGGAAGCTTTGTGCAAATATCCGACTTGAAATTGTGAAAGCTCTATGCATAGATCTGTCGCTCTAGAGAGCAGTACTCTACTTGGTTCGTGAAGCTTTGTGATAAAGAAAATAAGTTTTATATGAATAAAAGAGGTAAGATCTAAACGCTTTGTGCTTTGATAAAGGTAAGAATAGTGAAAAGTTTTATATCTGGAATCTTTGTGCTTTATAGAATTAATATTAGTAGAATTTTTTGTTTCTAAAGTATGGATCTAAGCATGTTTTATAAGATTTGTCCTAGCCTAAAAAACTAGGGCACTGATAGAAGAAAGAAGATTTGATAGAAGCAGATCTGATAAGAATAGTTAAAGATATGTTATACCTATGCATAGAAAGAATGTTTAGACTAACGAATGGATGCAGGACCCTAGAAAGAATTTGTTGCAGGTTAGCTACCATGATCCTAGTGCATAGTACAAGGGAGGTTGAGGATCATTTAGGATAAAGAGAGGATTAACCCTTTGTTATAGTTGCATAAGACCAGGACATCTAGCTAAGGAATGCCTTGGTAGAAAACCTAGTTGCCTCTGTTGCAAAGCTCTTGACCATGACGTATTGGATTTCCCTGAAATTAATGATAAGGTTGAAAGAATGAATATGAACCAAGAAAACCCTAAGGCGGATCCAGAAACTCAGATTATGACAGAACCCCACAAAGGTTCAGAGAAAGTATTACTACAGATGCAAAGAACCTTGAATGACCACCGACATATCATCTTATCAGAGATATTCAAAGAAAAATAATGGATTGAAGAAAGAATAAGAGACTTCGACATTGACTATGTTTTGGATGAGGAAACACAGGTGAATATTATGACAGAAAAAAATTGGGAAACTTAGGGGATCCCGCTATGATTCCTTTATTGGGAGGAATAAGACTATTCAGAGGAAAGATGATAAACCTATGTAGAAAGCTTACCTAGATATCTATGAGTGCCAATGGAACTTCGAAAGAGGAAGAATTTGAAGTTGTTAAATTTATTGAGGACAACGCTCCATTTACTATGTTTCTTGGACAACCTTGGATTGAAAAAGATCAGGACAGAAGGAAAGAAAAAGATGTCTTAGAGTAGAAGAAGCAAGAGTTAAAAGATTCCATGACTAGGAAGATCGCACAATTGATTAAAGAACAGGAGAACATATCGAAGCCATTTGAAACCAGAGAATTGGATGTCGAAGTTGCAAGAATACCATAGGACTCCCAGAAGATTGCAGTACCTATTCCAGGTACAGATGAAGTATTACCCTTGATTTCTAGGAAGGAATACCACCAACGCAAAGTTACTCTACCAAAAGAAGATAAGAACAAGAATGGAAAAGGGAATTCCGAGATGAAGCTCACTAGAAAGAAGGCTAGAAAACTAAGTAAGAAGAGAGCTAAGATTGAAAACTTATAAAAGGTTCCCGAGGGAACTTCTTCGAAGGAAAATTTACAAAATTGGAGCTTCGCCGGAATATCAGAACAACGTCACATGGCACTTCGCCATGGCAAAGAAATATAACCATTGGGATCAATATATCTATTAGAATGACGCCCCAAAGGGGAATACAGGAATTAATGGTCAGACAACTTGCCACCAGACCATTGGCACCGTGTCGTAACAGATAGAACTGAGTTAATGAAGTATTCTTACCCATTGCAAGAGATCCATTAACAAGTATCTATTTATCCCGTCACATAGAATTTGAGCTCGCAGATTAGTTTATTTTCACATAGTGATCATCACACTTTTTCCATATATCCCATTGCATTGAGAGATTACTCTTCGACCCTAATATTTTCAAACCCGAGCATGTATGTTGGACGAGTTTAGCACTACAGAGAAAATTATCGAGGAAGTTTTCATCGAACTCATGATCGAAAGAGTAATTTCGATGTCTACAAGTATACAAGAATCATCGACGAGACAAGTGCAAGCCTCTCTGTCGACTACTCGCAGATCAGGACCATACTGACTGACAGTAGAGAAGAGAACCAAGCATAGAGACAACCTAGCCAATGCGAAGTTGATTCCATCTATATTACCCAACTATATTCCACCTCTAACCGGCACAGTAAGTCGTGATAGTGTGCCAAGAGATTTCTAGTACACTAACATTACTGCATACCTCCCAAAGGGGATACGCCCAGTAAGAGTACAATAGGACAAGATCGCAACATTGAAGTTCAGTGACTTCAACCTCAGAGTTCGCAAGAACCACAACATGATCACCCCATACAAATACCTAACCAGGACAAAGGAAAAGAACTCAAAGATAATCCCCTAGCCATGGATAATGAAACTCACGCAATCCACCTTACTAAATGTTATGAAAATCCCCCACTTCAGAAGGCATAAATAAGTCAATGACTGTATCAAGCTGCTACTGTCGTGTTATCATGGTGTCTATTTATGGCTAGACTGTCGTATTACAGTCGATCCGATGTTGATCCATAGGATCACAAGATTGAATATGCAAGGACCTAACCCGCAGGAGTTCTACCTAGGAAAGGCCACAGATAGTGTGCTAGCATAAAATATTAAGGACACATATGATAATATCGAGAAGGGGATGCGAGGCTACAAGGTAGCCTCCATTCAGAATGGTGCAATGCACCTAGCCTGTCAGTTAATAGCTGAAAATATGGTACGCAAGAACCGATCCACACAGTTCACGGGCTTTGTCTTTGACCTCACGGGGAAGTGTATGAACTAGGTGAAGTACCTAGTCAATCAGCTCAAACTAGACTATCGCAAAGTGCAGGATCAGGGCTATGAGTTTCACTTTAGCTGGCTCCTGATCCTCATCACCTTTATTTCCTCGGATATGTCGAAAGGTGCGACCTTCCTAGACATCGAGCCATTTGAGCCACTTTTCGTGAAGTTCACTACACTTTGGTACTCAAGTGATATGAACAAACAATGGCAGTCAAATGTTGTTTTTCATACGTACTACCTTCAGTTGAAGAGAGCCTTCAAAGTTGAGCCTTGCATGAATCCAAACACCTTACAGATATTTCGACCCCTGATGAAGTTCATCGCAGATCAACATTTCATTTACATTACAACAAGAGTCAATGAACATAAGGAACAACTACATTTGTACTACAAGATTACGGAAGAGGACCTGGAGGAGATCACTAAGGACTAGTCTGTAGATCTCCTTATCCCCGCTGACCCTGCAGATATGTATGATCCTGAATTGGATATCCTGGAGACCATGCATAAAGAGCAGGACACACCTTGAACCAGTAGAAGAAAGAAGACTGAGGAGGTCCAGGAGTTAAGAAATGCCTCAGGGAAGACTTCTTCTATATTGCCTGAGAGAGGAGGTGATGATGATGTAGAAGATATGAAGGACAGAGAAGATGAACAAAATAAAGGCGAAGTATAATTGCTTAGAGAAGAGACCGATCCTATTGGACCTTGGTTATGGAAGTAAATGAAGAACAAGGAATAAAAGGCAAAATGAGAACTTCGTAGAAGACACAATGACTATTATTGGGTCGAAATGAGCAAAAGAGAAGAAAATATGGAGACAATTTCGAGGAAGCAATTCGTTGAATGAGGATATCAAGGATGAAAAATCAACAAGAAAGAATGATCATGGATAGCTCAACAAGCGGAAGAAGCCACCATTAGATGCTTTGGAGCACCACACGATAAAGAAGCAAAGACAGGCTGGCGAAGCCCTGAAAATGTGGGTCAAGTTGACCTAGGGTTTTAGACACCTAGGGTTTTGGTATATAGGGTTTTGAATCCTAGGTTTTGGCCTAAGGATGTCAGTGAGCTATTGTAATGTATAAATAAAGGTCAAGAGGATCTAGGTTGGTTTGTTGTCATTATTGCTAGTATTGATCTAGTTGTATTGTTGATGTGAGTGATTATTATTGTATGAGAGATAATTCTTGAGTTAAGAGCCTTCTGGTATTGTAATATCTTCAGCTGGGTGTGAAGATCAACCCTGCAGCTGGGTGTGCAGGGAGTGGAGAGATAGAGAGAAGAGAGAAGATCTGCTAGTTAAGATCAAAGATCAGAACTGTATGCTTTCATCTTAATATATCATAAAGCATAGTTCTGTGGACGTATCCCTAGAGAGAGGGTGAACCACGCATATATGTCTTGTGTGTGTGATTAATGATGTGTTGTTTTACTTTGATATATTGTTATTGAATTGTTGTGGTAGATCTGATAGATGTATGGAATATATATAAGATGATAAAGTGATATATTTATGTTGTATTGTTCTGGTATTGGATCCACTTGATATTTCCCTTGGTTGTAGACATTTGTGTCCTACAACCCCCCCATAGCTACTTTGGGTGAGACTGCATCTACTTTGCAGGTGTAGCTAAAAGGTCCAACAACTTGAGGTAAAAGAATCAATCAACATAGAATTTCTCTCTGCAATAGGATGTGAGCCACATGAAGAAGATCGAGTTGAGAATCAAGTATAGCATCTTGTGGAAGCCATCTAGCAGCTACAACAAAGAATAGAATATTCAAAGCTCCGCACAGTGCCCAACACTCTGCAGGATGTAAGAGATCAAAGAGAAGTGACAACCTGGAGTGCAGTTGAGAGAATAGAGGCTCTTGTCATAGAATGTAAGAAAATCAGTGATCACAGTGCCCAGACTTATGAGAAACTCACCGAGAATCCGAAATTGAGGGCACTGAAGTCAAAACTCCAGGAAGTGAAGTATCAAGCAGAGACAATACAGGTGCAGTTGAAGCCCCTGTCAGCTGTAGAAAGAATGAAATGATCCCAAGAGAAATACACTGCCCAACATCAGATCCATACTATTCAGAGTAGAGTCATGGAAGTAACTCAGAGGCTCCAACCTGTACAGGATGAGGCTTACAAACTATTCACACAGATCGAATTCTAAGGATCAGAACTGGAGAAAGCTGTCACTGCAGCTAAACAATGCCTAGAAGGACCCATGAATGAGGCACTCATCCAAGAGTTCACTAAACAGGAGGTTGTAGCACAACAACAAGTCAAAGAAACTTGAGCCTAGATCGATAATTTTGATGCAGAACTAGTTAAAATAGAGTGACTCGGGATGAGTCACAGGTGAGTGTTGGGGGCTTGTTGACCCTTGACCAAGTTTTGAGGATACTTGGTCATGATTGACCTATTTTTGGGACTTCGACAAGATGTTGAAGATGGAGTGCAAGACGAAGTAGAGATCATGGGATCTCAAACCCTTTTAGGTCCTTTTTGAGATTTGGGATTATGTAACAGGTATGGGGATGTTGGCCCATGGGTTTTACCCATGTTTAGGCCTATTTTGTAATGTATAAATAAGAAACTAGGTGATGTAGGAAGTAGTGATCGATCTATGTGATCGAAAGTGATAAGTGCTAAGTGTGAGTGTGGATTGTAATTTCTTTTTTTATACTGTGTGATACTTACAAGGTTGAGTGCAAGTGACCATAGAAGGCTTAGTGCTGCTCAGGGAAGGAGGATCTGGCAAGGTGCACATAGATCTCCTGTCCTATGTGAAGTAGGGTTTTTGAGGCTCTCTGCATGTAACTAATTAGCAAAAGATAATATAAGAGAAGAAGAGTTGGTGGATGTAGCCCCAAGGGGGGGGTGAACCACATATATGTTGTCTTGCTCTGCTTTGTGCAATGTGATAGTGTGTTTATGTTTGACTTGCTATGATATAGATGAATTTTAGATATAAATGATGTTTCTTTATGCTTATAAAGGGGAATGAATGTTAGATCTGACCTATGTGAATATGCTTAGTGCCTGAAGTTGCCAGATTCAATGTGTTCCTTTTATGTTGAGTTCTATTATATGTGGATTTGGTTGAATACTATGATGCTCTGTAATTAAGGTTTGTTTGTGTTGTTACTAATAATTGAATATTGATGAATGCTTACTGCTAAATGCTCTATTAAATATTAGAATCACATATCGGTGTCCCAGCTAAGGTTATAGAAATCTGATTCCTACAACTGCCCCTACCTCTACCTCGGGTGAGACTTCATCTTCTTCATAGGTGTTGTCAAAAGGGATGGTAGTTAGGTTTTTGTTGGTGCACTATTGTATCATTGAACCCTGGGTCTGCCCCTATGCCAATAACAAAAAAATCAATTATTCCAAAAAGAGGGGACGAGAAATATTCATTCTTTTTTCAGCAGCACAGAGAGTCTCCCTTGAACAAATCACATTGCTTGTTCGTCAAGCATTGGGATCTAGTATGATCTTAGGAAGTTGTTATCTCTACATAGAGTTGTGTCCTCCTCCATTTGGTTACTCTTCCAAACACATGGAGAGTTTTATTTACCTCATGCATCACAAACTTATGTCAATATCATGCTACCTGAGTCTAATCATCTTTCATGATTTTTTCCAAGGGAAGTTTCACTCAACATGAGTCAACCTTTCTGTAGTTTGTCTCTTGACCTTCATGAGTCAGCCATCCTGAGAGTCTAGTCAAGTCCAGATTCGAAATCAATGAAGTTCTCTTCTTGATCATTGAGATCCTCATGTCTTTTCCTAATGAGATTTCGAGGACCTCAAAGTAGTGAGTTGTACACTCCCATTGTACTCCTACCTGAGTTTTGAATATGTTGAAGTTGTTTCTCAAGCTATGAAGACCTCATCTCCAGTCACAGGCATCACTAGCTTCTTGAATATGAATACGATACTTGTATATCTTCGATTAATTTTGAGATGTAGATCCACTATGTATTTCTTGTGGATACCCTTTATATATTTATATGACATGGATCTACAGTGTATTTGATTGGAATCCATGATTTATTTCATCCCAAGCATGGGTATGCTCGCCTCAAAGAGACAATTTTTGTTTTGCATATGGCACCTATTATCTCCTCAAATAAATGAATTGATATTTTGCATTTTAGGTGATAGGAAGTCTTTTAAAAAGGTAGTTTTTAAATTAAAAAAAAAAGAAAAAGAAAGTTCATTTCCCAAAGATTTACGCATGTAATAAAGTTTAAATAAAATTTTGTTTAGTTTTTATTTGATCTAATTCAAATCTCAGGTTTCGGTGGCTTAGGCGAACATTTTTATTGTTCATTAGCCACCAAAATCCTTAGCTTTTGAAAGCTTAAAGAAAGGAATCCAGGGCCATTTTAGCCACCGAAATCATTGAAGCGGGGAAAGACCCATCACGTCCTATCACACATGTCAACCGATGGGTTCAACATTTCTATGATTGCACAAACCTTCGAAAAGACTGGAGAAAGAACCAGTCATGACCGGAAGCTGATCCCTCTATGATATAAGCGAATATTTCCAGATCGTTATATCATTAAGCCATGTTCTTACGTACCCTCCATTTATTTTAGTTATCCGCCATGACTACTGCAAATCATCAACTGTTCTATCGCACCCCTTGTAATCATTGCCACATTCTAAAGATCATCCTAGTTATCTCATTTCTATCACAACCGAGCTGATTTTCGCTAAGTCTACGCGGTGTAACTCTCCCCCGAAATCTTCTCCTTCGATCACAGGTGTGCGAAGACATTGTGGCTAATGAAGAAAGGAACGTCAACACTCAGGAAGGATCTCAATGACATCAGTTACTTGGAATCACACCTGGAGGTATGTAAAATGTTCAAGGATGCACGGTGTTACAATATTTGTAAAAAATTATAGAGTTCTCATTAGTAGGTGGTAGATGCCTTTTCCCTCAATTTCGATGGAAAGAAAGCAATCATCGGTCGGGATGAATTTGAGATAGATGAATTCCTCATAGTTGAAGTGACAGAGCTTCCCATGACTGGAGAGAAATGATTTAAAACTATTGTTATTAAGAATGTTGAATCCAAGACTTATTTAAAACTAGAACACAGGGGTCTGATATGGAAGAAAGGTATTCCTGTATCTTTCCTTGAAGAGAAATGGAAGCAATTATTAAAATCCATAATGGTTTATATAACTTGTGAAGGGCGATGCAACAGGGTGATGATTTACCATTTTAAACTTATAAACCATCTGGATGGTAGAAACCCACTCAATATTCCCTATTTCCTCCACCGAAGCTTATCCAAGGTGGCTCATCAAGTCAAGGCCAAACCTAATCAAGTTGCAGGTAGATTAGCCCACCATAGTTTGATCAAACTTTTGGTTTGTGAGTTGTTGCAAAGAAGGGGTAAAGAGTGAAATTACTTCTTATTCTGGAATGATTTCCAGACTGAGGTTCATCCAGAGGACAAAAAGAGTCCTCATTCCAAGAAGTCTTCCACTCCTAGAAGTGGAAAGAGGAGGAGAAGAGTTATCTCTCCAGCCCTATTCAATCAAGCCTCACCTTCCTCTAAGCTTGGCAAAACTAAGAAGAAATTAAATTTCAACAATGAAGAAGAAAAGGCCAAAGAATCCCCAGTGAATAAAAACATTCTTAATATTCCTTACACAGACTTAGAGGATGAAGAGAACCATATTGAAACATGACATGAGGATTCAGTTACCACAGGGCGTGAAAATTCTATTTTTGTGGATATATACAAAACAAGTTATGAGAACCTTCCATCACCTACACCCCAAGAAGAACAAGAACCACAAATTGCAGATTCCTCATCTAGCAAACAAGTGAAGAAGAGTAAATCAAAATAAATCAAGAAACTTAAGAAGAAGCTAGCCAAGCAAGAAGTGCTAGAAAGGGTAATAAAAACCAAGTATGAAACTCTCTCAAAAAACTTTGTAGAAAGAAACTCAGCTTTGGAAATATTAGCTCATGAAAGCATAAAGGAGAAGAAAAAGAAGGACAGGATTGTAAAAAAATACAACAACTTATGGAGAGTAGCTCAAGATTTAAAGAAAAAGGTGAGGTCTTTGAGGAAAAAAAACATGTTTTCAAAACACCAGGCTCAAACACATGCTTCTCTTGAAAACCTTATAGAGGTGGCAGTTCAGTGCAATGAACTAGAGGCAACCAGTAACCCTACAAATTTTGAGCAAGATGCGGAAGCCTAAAAAGATCCATCCTAAGGCGTTTTTGAGCTAAGACAAGGGTATTTTTGAAATATTGATAATCTCAGGTTTCAATGGCTTAGGCGAACATATCGATTGTTCATTAGACACCAAAAGAAAAAAATTTGGTAACTAATCGGCCTGAATTCTATCTACTCTAGCTACCAAAAGCACTGATAAGGAAGAAAGCTAATGCTTTTGCACAGGTCCAAGTTTTCCTTGTTCAAAAGCCTCAGAAATGGTTCCAATCAATGGAAGATAATTAATGAAATCTTTATCAAGAGTTTGTTTTGGTTTTGGAGATTCTCTACAAGATAGAAAGGTAAACAGGATTAGCTATTTTCAAGGATATAAGACTGTTTGACTGTCAACATGTGTCATGTTCGACTCCTTCCATATCACATGAGATCCAACAACCTCGGAAGGCTCACTACACCTGCCAAGAATCTGAAGAACATAAAGATCAGCCGAGAATTTGAATTGATCTAGTTTATAGGATCTTTATCTACTTTCTTGGGCTAGTTACTGATTTTCTATTTTTGGCAAAATTCGATCCAGTAATCTAGGATCTGGAAACTATTTGTAAAAGGCTATAAAGCCAAGAACATTTGATGAACATAGGGTTCAATTTTGAGTTCTATAATCTAATGTTATTGTAAAAGGACACTTTCTTTCATATATTAAGCCTGCAAGCTTATTTCATTTGTTATTGTTAGACTCTCACTCATCTTTGTCTATGCATATGAGTTGAAATCATTCTTTTGTCTATTTTTAATGGTCCCATGGTAACTGTCATCTTACTTTTGATTGTTAAGAAAGAATCATAAGCATCTTTGGCTAGTTTGTTGACCCATCATATATATTTCCTGTGTATGTTCTGGTTAACTGATTGGTTTTCTTATCCTTTGATTTACAAACCTATCTGATAATAGCTCGTGAAGGCCTTGTATTGCATGAATATAGCTAGACTATCTTGAAGATACAATCCAGTGATTAAGATATTCATCTTGATACAAACCGACACCCATTATTGATAAAATAGTTACAAAAAGGTTAAGTTACCAAGCATCTTTGATATACAACCTAGGAGAGTTTCCTGGAGTGATAACAAATTAGCACCGTTGTCGAGGAGAGGATATTGAAGCTCAGCTTCCTTGGGAGATGAAAAGATCCAAATTTGATGATAGACAAAGTTTGGACACATTTTGGGTTGTAACCATCTATCTGGCAACTCCATTGGAATGAAGTGGCTCCGATAAGGGCTCATACCAGGGAAAACCAAGAAAGACCACTGACAGCACTAGTTCCAGATCTGGAGAAGATCATCAGATGTGGAAAATATTTGCAAAGAAAAACTTCCAGATCTGCAAGAGCATCTAATCCAGGTATTTCAAGAAACACTTCTTCTTTTGTATCTAGAGAACCTCTTGTTGAATCCCCTTCTGTTGAAACTTCTAGTTCTCAGAAAATTGAGATTGTGTCAGAAATCTTGAAGGGTGAGGAGCCTTCAATTTCCTCTAATGTTATAGATTCTATTTCTGAGCATGTTACTATATCCAATTTAAGAGAAGAAGTTGTAGAATCCCTCCAAGAAAAGGACTCTTCCTCTTCTTTGAATTCTTCACCAACTAAGCCTATAGAGGGTGTTTTCCATACTCATGCCAGTCTGCCCGTTCTTGAAGATATTTTACAAGATATTTCCTCTAAGGGTGAAGAAAACTTAGCCTTACTACTCGGTCAGTTTTATAGAGCCTCTTATTTTCCACCTTATTTAGGAAATTTTGCCTAGGGTAGTCATCCTACCAATGCTTCTCCTTCTTTCCTCAGTGAAGTAAGACAACCATTGTTTATAGTCTCACCTATCCCATATTAGTCATCATCTTCAGAAGCTTCTTCCTCTGCATCAACCCCAAAGATTTCCATGGTTGTCCCTTTAACAAAAATGGAACAAATCTTAGCCAATAGGTATGCCCCTCTTGTGTTTCCCAATCCCTTATCAGCCATGCCGACATGAGATTATCAGAAATATATGTCGAAGTTTACCAGATTTGGGTATTATACTGTTGAGAACATATAGAATCTTTCTATGCTTATGCTGAGAACATTAACATTTCAGAGGAAGATGTTTGGACCATAATTTTTGTGCAGAGCTTGGATGGCCAAGCTAGGAAGTGGTTCAAGGAACTGCCAGCAAATTCAGTGGCAAGCATTGAGCAGTTAGACGAGGTGTTTTTGAAGCACTAGGGAAAAAGAAGAGATCTCTTGTATTACATCTCTGAATTCGAAAATCTAAGAAGAGAAAATGCGGAGTCGGTCTCAAACTTCACCAAAAGATTTAATAAGATGTTTGGCAAGATACCTACAGAGATCAAACCGACTGATGCATCAACAAATATCACTTACTCTTCTGCCTTTGATCCATAATTTTTCTTAATCCTTAGAGAAAGAAGATCAGCCACACCCGCTTTAATGCAAGATGCTTCTCTTGAGGTTGAATCTAACATTATGGAATCTCAGAAACTTAAAGGAAAATTTGAGAGAAAGAATTCATCTGTTGATCCTCCTTCTTCTTCAAATACCCAAATGGAAAAGATGGCCAATATGTTGGATAGATTGACCCCAGAAATGTCAAAACTGAAAATTCAGAGTCAACAACTAGGAAGAAGTAAAGAGCCTAATGCTTATGCTCCCAAGAATCCTAATGCATTCCCTTATAGGAGGAACAACCAATAGGTCCAGATTCTTCAGAGAGAGAAGAATGCAGCTGATGACCAAAGAATCAGGGCCCCCTTCCAAAATGAAATGCTAGAAGAAGAACATGAATTATATCATGACGAAGTTGAAGAAGAAGATGACATAAATTGCTTTGGCGATGAAAATGATTCCTCCTTTTTGACACAAGTAGATTATGAGGAAGCCCAGATAGACGATTAGATTCATGAGGCAAGCATTGAAAAATATTTTTATCAGACAGAGGATCAACCAGGTTACAATTTAAGATCTAAGACTACTGCTTCAAATCCATTGCTTGCTGCTCTCAGAAAAAAGAAAGAGGTTGCTGCCAAGCAACCTGCTGCTTCTGTAAAGTAGACCTCCACTCCTGCAAAACAACAACAGAACCAATTACAGCCCCAAGTCCAAGAACAAGTCACCCTCAGAGCTCCTCCTAACAAGGTAAAACCTTCCGATAGATTATCTTACTCTTTTAATTTTGAATTAGAAATTCAGAAAGTAAAAATACCTATTCCATTGAGTGAACTTATGAAGAATGACATTTTCAAGTCTGCTATCCTAAATTCCCTTCAACCAAAGACTCCTCCAGTTGTTGATTACGTAAACCTTCAAGATGAAAATCCCATAGTAACTATAGGACCTATGGTAGAAGATCGAGATGACTGTTTTCCACCCTTATACATACCCCTAAATATCCATGACAAGATCCTTCACAACTGCTTGCTTGACTCAGGAGTGTCACACAATCGTATGCCTAAAGTAGTGATGGATAAACTTGGGCTTGATGTCACAAAACCTTATCATGATCTCTTATATTTCGACTCTAGGAAAGTCATATACCTTGGCCTCATAAAAGACCTTGTTATAAACCTTGCCCAGTTGCCCATGAGAAATATGGTAATGGATGTTGTAGTGGCTAATATCCCACCCAAGTTCGGTCTCCTCTTGTCTCATTCATGAAGCAAAAGGCTGGGGGGTACCTTGCAGATGAATCTTTCATATGCCATAGTCCCAGTGTTTGGAGGAGAGCTAAAGAGACTTTATAGAGAGAATCATCTTGCCTACATCATTAGTGATGGAAAAAATTCTGTAAACCATCCCATTTATTCTTTAGACATAGAATTTGGATCATGCATTCTTCAAATAGATGGTTCTTAGCCAACTCCTTTGTAGCTCACAAAGCCTACTTATCAATAGACTGATGGAGAGAGTACTCGCGTGTGGACCATGTTCTTTGATGGTGATAGTACTGTTGCGCCTATTTCATCACCTTAGTGAGAAAAATAGAGGTGCTTGCAAGCTCAGTTGGGTCTGTTGAGCAGGACAGCTGCAAGGAAAAAGGGTTAGAAAAAGAACTATAAAACAACAACTAAGAATTGAACTAAGAAATGAAATAACAACTAAATTTATAAGCATAGGGACATAGAGACAAAAAGAACAATGAGACCCATGTCACCAATGATAAGGATGATATTAGTGAAGAAAACACCGAGAAGCAAGGGAACTATAAGTCCCTTCTTCCTCGAAGGGAGGGCTCTTGGACCCCCACAAGTAAGCTCTTCTTACAACAAATAAAAATGAAAATGGTGAAAGAACTCTTTGCTAATCCACTCAAGGGGTGAGATGGATTGCCCAATGCAATGATGCAAATATACTCTTGGCAAGGACAGAGTCCTCAAGAGAATAATGGCAGCATAACTTTGCTTTGAATTCCTTGAAAAATGAAGTGTATCCATGCCCTTTTTATAGGATTCCTTTGACCTATTGTTCAACTAGTTTGTAGTGTGTAAAGAGGATAATTAGGGAATTTCTAGGTCTTTGACCAGCCATCCAGTCGAATCCAGTCTAGATTTGAGTGTCAAATCAGTTTGGGAGCTGAACCATAAGTGGGTGGGAGGCCAACCACTCTCATAAATGCGTCCTTTCTCAAGTGCACAGATTTTTGTGATAACAGTCACGCATCGTGTGCATGTGCTTGATTTCTACGTTCCTGTTCCGTGCATGTGTGCACGTGCCCAGTGTCTTCATAGAGCCCTTAAATTTTTCACTATTTTGTATAGTTTTTGACCCTTTATGAATGATTTGGTGTTAATTCATGTCCATGGATGACTTCATCACTGTTTGATGATGCTAAATTCTTGTAACCATGTGCGGATGAAATTTCAGTAATAACAAATGTCCCCTGATGGATGAGGTTAGGAGCATACGTATAGCCAAAATCCATCAATGTTTCTTCTACTGAGAGTGTTATTGTAAGAGAGAGAAATAGTGGGATCGTCCAGAGCGATCCGTTAGAGGGAAAAAGTAACCGGTAGAACCGAACCTTCCATGAGGTGTGTGAAAAGAAAATTGTGTACAAACGAGGCAGGCATGCCCCATGCTCATGTCACGTAACTCAAAAATGAGGAATGAAGTGTTGGTGTAGACAACTACAGCACCCTCGGGGGTGGTCGTGATAAAGGCAGAAGACAATTCTGTAGATGAACATACTCTGAATAGTAGGCAGTGATTGCGGTAATAAGTATCACCGATTATGTGGGCATTGATAGCCCAACCAAGTTCAGAGGTCTTCGGCAAGTGAAAGAACTAACTAGAATAGTCGTAAGGTAAGACCCACTGTAACATGAGAAAGTGTTGATGTCGAATGTTATGGGGGTCAACGACAGTAGGGAGAAATTGTGTTTTTCCCTGTGCCGTCCGACATCTCTCATTGGGTGGGTAATGAGAATCAAGATACTGTCACCCTTCTGGAAAACTGTGCTGATGTCGACAAAAAAAGGGGGACGTGAATCCCAGAAGAAAATGGCTTCATGAAATATACTAGGTGAGGTTAGGAAGTGGAGGAGGTACATGGAAGAAGTCAAGATGTAGGAAGACTCAATACTGCCCTTGGTTGGAGTATATGTGAGATAAAAGTGGCTGCAACCATTCAACGAGGTCAAGTGTCAGGCGGACGACAAGACCGAGGATAAGTTGTGCCAAAGGTGGGACAAGGTGAACAAATTTGGAGGGTAGAGGTAACTGGCCTGTGGGGTACTCTGAAGATATGAATGATGACGACAAGGGTGGATGATAAGTAGTGCTCCAACCGAAGGTGACATGGGTTGCGGTTGGACAAAAAGGGAAGCAAGTCACCAAAGGTGACGATAAAAAGGTAATGTAAAGACTGGAAACAAAGGAATTTGTACAATAAATAACGAATAATTGGGGAGAAGTGTACAAATACAGAAATGGGTGCCCCAGTGTGATAAGTTTGGCTCGGGTAGGGCATAATTTTCTCCGAGAACTAATGGAGGGTGGGGGCCCCATGGGTGGGTTTCTGTATGAGGTAGGTGAAATAAAGGGAGATTTGTAGATGGGTAAATGGATTGTGGATGAAATGGAGGGTTCATGCTACTGCGGAGGTGCAACCCAACCATAGAACCGTGGAGAGATAATTTGGGAGTGCATTGGGAAAGATAGCAAAATGAGGAGAAGGAGTATGTGGCTGATTCGCGACATGATGTAAGACTATCGGGACTCCCATCCCTAAAGGTTTTTTGAAAAATAGTATGAGTGTCAGAAGTGCAAAAGGGTGCTATGAATGGGACAAATAATGTGGGTAAGAGTGTTACCGGGTGACAATACCGAAGATGAAAATGGAGGTGTGGGTACTATAGAGCTGAAAATGGGGAGCCTAGAGGCAAATGTCAGAGGGTGTGACTGAAAATGTAAGTGAGATTAAGAGGGAATCACTACATGCCAGTGCTGAGTATATAGCTGAAGGGGTTGTGTCGATGTATGATGACCAAGTACCTGCACACATGAAAACCAAATATCCGACGTGAACAATATCTGAAGAGAATCGAATATATGAGCATGTATTTGATAAGTGTGAATAGGCGCATGCGTACCTGATCAGGGTATGGAAAATGGTGTCCCAGGGGTTCAGGATGAAAAGAGGCCTAGGGATGTCGTGATGTAGATGATGGGATGTTGATCTTGTGGCTGAAGATGGATCGAGAAATGGATGCCCGGAGCTCCCGGAATGGTGAGTGGAAGTTGGGAAAAGGGCTTACATATAGCTGTAGGGCCCACATTGCCACCTCATTTGTACTTGCTGCTATAGTGATTGGATGAGAAGCAGTTAGAGGAGATTTGGAGATTCAGGGAGGACAAGGCATCCGATCGAGGATCGGTGAGCTTCAGGTTAGTGGTATGATCATCGTGCATAGAATTAGGGTTTCATATTTTGGGCAGGGGCTATATGGAGGGTCGTACAGGGGGTGTTTATGGATGTGGGCCCCACGTGCATGGGTGATCCTGTAGTAGGTATGCACACGTGCGCACCTGTCCACCGGATAGGTGTGCATGGGAGCGCTAGTAAGGGGGTAGATGGTGTGCACTATGTGCGCACCTATCAGTTGCACAGGCGCACACATGTGCGCACCTGTAGAGTGAACAGGCACACCTGAGAGCACGCCTGTGTAGTGAACAGGAATGCCTAAGAGCGCACCTATGGAGTGAATAGGCGCACACGTGTGCATGCCTGTGTAGTGAACATGCACTCCTGAGAGCACGCCTGTGGAGTAAACAAGCGTGCATACGTTCACGCCTATGGGGTGTATAGGCATACATGTGTGCACACTTGTGGGTTAAACAACCGCGTCATGGGGGCAAGGTTGACGGGTGTAAAACTTGTCTTTTTGGATGTTTGTGATTGTCTAGGTGGCTGACTTAGGATGGTTTTTTGTGGTTGCAGGTGAGCTATGTGTACGATGTTGATTGGTTGGCGAGAGCGGGATTGGTCCTAGCTGCAAGACACCATGGCTATTGAGGAGCTAGGTGTACGTGTGACTTTGGTAGGCTGTGGGATATTGAAGTTTTTTTAGTGCCCATTGATATGGGCATAGGAGCATCTCCTGTAGTTTCTTATCTGGATGTGGAGTCTGGACCTGCACTGATTCATAGTGCGGGGAGAGCAGATTCCCTTCACTGCGGTGGAGGATGTGTATTTTTTGACTGGGCTCCTGTTTCGGGGAATGCCCCTATCGATAGATCTGATGCTACCGAGGGATACACAGCTAGAGACAGTTGGCCAAAGGTATTGTTCGGGGCTGAACTTTATGTTCGGCACAATCGTGAGTATTGGGGCAATGGATGCCTTAGCGCATCGCTGTATAGCAATGATGATTGGGAGAATTTATGGTTCGCTGGCGACGTAGAGGATTAGTGGTGGCCAACTGATGGTGATGGAGAGAGTGTTGGCCGGTGAACAGTTCGCCTAGGGGTTGACACTGCATGCCAGGATGGTAGGGCAGTTGGACCACTGTCGGTCCGTGGATGCTGGAGAGTTTGCCTTCGGGTCTATCCTGGTGGCTTAGTTTTTGGAGATGGTGCCTATGTTGTGCCCTAGGATTTTATTGGGTGCGCCTAGGGTGCAAGAGCCGCGAATGAGGTGGTGGTAGACTGTGTTGCTTCACCATGGTGGTGGAAAGGGTGGCCACTTCTTTACTACAGAGGCGGTGCAGGTATGGCAGCAGATGCCGTAGGTGATATTGCGGTACCCCTATGCCGGGGTTGACTTTCGGGAGGATCCAGGCATGGTGCTACCTCCGGGGGAGGTGTTTGACCGCTGAGGTATGTTGATGATGTTGATATATATGTTTTTTGTGTTTTTAGATAGCATGACATATTTATATGATATATATGCTTATACTATCTATTGCTTGTTTGTATGTGTAGATGTGGCACCTCGCGGGTGTGAGGTGGAGTTGCAGAGAGTGTTGGCTTGTCAGGAGCTGGAGAGGCTGCCATGGGGAGAGAGACATCAGCGTGAGGATGCCACGCTGTGACCAACTAATCCAGAGAGGGCAGAGAGGAGACATTGGTTTGATGACCCTGGTGCTGGGCCATCACATGCTCCTCCGGCGGTTGCCAGGGTAGATTTTTAGGACATACGTGGTCGCCTGGAGGAAGTGTTACAGGACGTGCCTGAGGGAATGTGGTCTCGCATCTAAGATGAGGGTATCTTAGAGAAGTGTGTGGGGGTTTGATCACCATGGTGGGTTGTAGTACGACGAGCAGCAGTGGCTGGTGCTGCGATGACCGGACGACTACCGCCGAGGCAGGAGGGACTGGACCACCACCACCTGAGGGAGGGCTAGTTGGTGGTGGGCGACCACCACCTGAGGGAGGGGCAGGCAGTGGTTCTCTAGAGGTATTTTGATTGGTGCTCTATGTATTGATGTATTTTTTGTATATAGGCTGGTGAGATCATTTTGTACCGAGGTGATTTATTGGCCTGTGGATAGTTGTATTTTTTTATGTAAACAGTTGGATGGCACTGTGGACCTTTCGATATATACATGAGTATATATTTTGATATCTATGTGGTGTTTACATGTGGTTTGTTAAATGTATTGATGATGTCTAACCTATATATGCTATGACAGGTTGTTGATATGTTTATGTATGTGTAGAGGTAGCTTGATGTGATATATGCCAGTCTAACACAATATTAGCTAGGTTATCTATAATTTGATTCAATTGTCTTGGAATATGTGTAAATGTAATGGAATCAAAGTGTTGAGATAAAAGTCTAACTTGCAGGTATTTGTGAAAGAGGCAAGGATCGCATATGTGGTACACATTGTTGAGCTGGAGAACGACTAGTTGTGAGTCAAGAAAGACGCTAAGGTGACAAATACTATGATGCTGGGAATCGGCCAGGAGGCCGATGAGGACAGTGTATTCATCTTGGTTGTTGGTCACTAACCCCAAACACATGCCACTCTAATGGAGAATTTCATGTGAAGGGGCATAGAGAGCCCAAGTGGCCAAAGCGAGATTTTGTGTCCAACGGCTGGCACCATCAGCGTAACCAATGTGGTAGGCCGGTGGAGGAAGCATCTGTCAATAGTACAAATGAGAGTTTAGACGTGAGGAATGGAAAAAATATTAAAAACACTATAAAAGAAAGAGCCTAAATTAGAATGATTATGTTTAAGCATAGAATTTCTTTAAGTACAACCTGTTGATGGGTTCTTTGACAAAGAGGCCTTCAGGAGAGGCTAGGATATATGCGCCTTTGGTGAGGCAATGTTGGATAATGTATGGGCCATGCCATAGTGACTTGATAAGGTATCATGAGTGATATTTTAAGACAGGACGAGGTCGCCCTCGCAAAATGAGAGAAGGTTGAAATGTCAACCAAAAGTAGCCTTTGATCATTTTTTAGCTACCTCATTGTTCTGTAATGAAGATCGACGATCTTCATCCAAAGATTCTAAGTTCAGCAAGCACTGCTCCATTGGAGCAGTGTCGGGTAATAGATCGATTGTGATGCGTAAGGTAGGAATTTCGCACTCGATGGGAAGAGTGGCCTCAACCCCATGGACTAGATGAAATGGTGTGAAACCAGTAGCTATTTTCACAGCCGTATAGTAAGCCCATAGCGCAGAAAATAACATATGATGCCAATTGGTTTTATATTTATTAAACGTGCACTGTAACATGGTTTTGAGGACCTTGTTAACTGCTTCGACCTGTCCATTAGACTGAGGGTAATATGGTGAAGAAAACTCATGAGAGAATCCTAACTGAGATGAGAGTTCAATGAATATCTCATTCTCGAAGTGTTTCCCGTGATTGGAAACGAGTTGGAGTGGTACTCCAAAATGAGATATGACATGGCTAAAGAAAAAATGCACTGCGGTGTCAGCGGTGTTGTTGAAGGTGGACATAGCTTCTTCCCATTTGGTGAAGAAATTGACTGCGACCACAATGTATTTGTGACCATTGCTGGAGGGGGGATTACAAGTCATGAAGTTGATGCCCCATTTACAAAAAGGGCTGGTAGTGATGACTGGATGAAGAAGGGCAGGGGGAGCTCGAGCTTTATTGGCGTAAAGCTGACATTTCTCACATCGTTTCACGATGTGAATGAAATCGTGAAACAAGGTAGGCCAAAATTAACCTGCTCAGATAATATTTTGAGTAGTAGATATTCCCGAAAGATGGCCCGCACATGCACCGTTGTGGCAGTCGTTCAAGACTCTATCGGCCTCATCAATGATTAGGCATCGACGAAGACTGGTGTTGACTCCCCACTGGTATAGGATGTCTTTGATGAGGATATAGCAGGGGACCTAATGGTAGATACGAAGACGATCATCTCGTGAAAGGTGGTTACTGAAATTTTGGGTTCAGAGGTAGACGAGGAGGTCACCGTACCAAGGATCATCCGAAGTGATGTAAAAGAGGTGTTCATCGGGAAAGTCAATGTTGATGGGGGTACTAGTGGTGTTAGAGGGGAGGATCATGACAAGTTCGGTGAGAACGAGGGCCTTTTTACTCTTGGGTGTTGAGAATTCTAAATTGTACTCCTGAAGGATGATGATCCATCGAGAAAATTTGTCATTAATTTGTTGATGAATGAGCAAGTATTGCATAGGGTTGGAATCTACTACAACCTTAGTTGTGCGAAGTAGAATGTAGTGGCGCAGTTTTTGGACTGCGAGGACGACTGCAAGAGCAAGTTTCTCTTCATGTTTATACTTCAAGGGTGGCCCTGAGAGGTTTTTACTAATGTAATAAATGACATGCTCATGATTTTCATCACCTAGCTAGATGAGAACTCCTGCTACTGACACAACTAATGCAGATACATAGAGGATATAGTCACGATTGTAGTTAGGTGCACTAATTAAAGGGGCATTGGAGAGCTCAATTTTAAGGTCGTTAAATGACTGTTGGGCATGGTCATCCTAGTGAAAGGGGATGTCGTGACGTAGTAAGCGAAGGAAACCATGTGCGCGTATGGCGTAGTCTGGGACAAACCATCGTAGAAAGTTAGCTTTGTCTTGTAGGCTCTGTAGTTGACGTAAATTCCGGGGAGGTGGAATTTCAGTGATAGCTTGGAATTTGAGGGGGTCCATGGTAATACCACTTTGGGAAACGATGAAGCCAAGGAGGCGCCCTGCGGTGACATAGAACACACACTTGAGAGGATTCAAGTGGACGTTGTATTGACGACACCGTTGAAAGATGATTCGTAAATAATCAAGATGTTGGGTGTGTTTCTTGGATCGAGATGTGAGTTCATCCAAGCATGCGAGGATGATATGAGCCAAATCATGAAAGATGTATGTCATAGCCCATTGGAAAGTTGTGCCAACATTCTTTAAGACAAAAGGCATGACACGATATGAAAAAGTACCCCAAGGGGTAGTGAATGCGGTTTTATACTGATCGGCGGGGTGAATTTGAATTTGATTATACCCAGAGAACCCGTCCATGAAGGATAGAGCCTCGTGGTCTGCGCAGTCGTCGATAATTTGATCGATGAAAGGTGTTGGAAATTTGTATTTGGGACATGCGTGATTGAGGTCGTGAAAGTCTGTGCAAACACAAATAGTGCCCTGTTTTTTGTTAATGGGTACAGGGTCGGAAACCCATGATGTATGGGCAATGGGGTAAATGAACCCGACAGTGCATAATTTGTCAATTTTGGCTTTGATGGCCGTGGATTTTGACCGGTGTAGCAGTCGTTGTTTTTGATGAACTGGTGTAATGTCGGGCCAGGTGTCGATGCGATGTTCGATGATAGAGGGATCGAGGCCAAGTATTTCTGTGTATGACTAGGCAAAAATATCCTGATATTCTTGGAAGAGGGATTTATAGGTGGTGATTTCTTGAGTGCAAGCAGCTCCAATGGTGATTTCCTTGATGATGCCATTTTTTATGGAAATGTCAATTTTAATGGTCGGGGAAATGTTGGCCATGTTTCCTTCTTCAAAAGAATCAAGGGCAGGAATGGGGTTTTTGAACCAGTCGATAGGCCCTGATGGGATAAAATATTTGGTTTCGACCGCGTAGATGGGGTGTTGGTTAGGAGGCATGGAGGCTTCCGGTGGAAAGAAGAGTGCGTGGTGGTGTAGCACATCCCAGGGGTAGTCCGAGTTATTGAACTCTTCGAGTATTTCCTCGTCACAGTGGAAGTGACGAGAATACAAGGGGTCATGAAGAGTGATATCGATGAATGTTGTCATCTGGTTGCCCCTTGGTGAGGAAGAAGAAGGGGGGAACAACGCTAGGATATGGTGATGGTTCACTCGACATAAACCAGATATTGAAGTACTAAGGAGTACTTGTGGTAATTGGGTGTAAAATGTCCGTAGGGGAATGAGTGGGAGAGTTGGGGGGATTGGGGGGTGAATCCTCAGATAAGTCATCTAAGAACCAAGGAGGCGTTGGAAGGGCCTTGGGTTTGGGAGAAATGACATGAAAAGCCTCTAGTGAAAAGGTAATGTCAACTATGGACTCTACGGGTTGTTGAAGCAAGGTCAATTGGTGTTGACTGTATTCAAGGATTATAGGACATTGGTAGGTAAAATGATCTAATGAGTCGCATTGAGAGAAAGGGCGTCTCATATGTTCATTGACTGAAGTGGTGACATAACGGATGTCAGTGATATTTGTTGAGGAGGATGTAGCAGGACTGGGGTTGCTCTGGAAACTCTGGCGTACTGCGGCTAATGTCTACCGAAAGCATGGTAGTGCTGGGCAATGGTGGGTATAATGGCCATATTCTGAACATATAGTGCAAGCGAATTTGGTCCACAACCCTTTACTACTGGAATGGGGAGTGGTATTGGAAGTACTAGCTATAGTGGCAAGTGTTGGGGGAGTTTGATTGAGTGGAATCAAATTCTGTAACTCTGGTAGAGATGGGCAGTTGTTGGTTTGATGTCCCTCTTTCTCACATAGTGTGCAAGGATGTTGGATGTGTGGAGGAAGTGGAGCTATGGGTTTGTTCTTCTTTCTCCTGCCCCTAGATGTGGCAGGGGGGTTAGTGAGTGGGGGTGTAGGTGGTATGGTGGGAGTAAGTATGAGAATCGTCATGGGGATTCCTCCTTTTTTGGGGGGAAGGGATGGTCGAGGGACCATCTCTAGCGGGTGTAAATACGAAACTAGAATTTCTAACACCATATTAGGTAGGGTAAGCGTTGTGGCTACCTGGAAATATTTGATGCCTAGTGGAGGGTAAAATAAGGGAATTTAGGTGATGGCTTGGGGAACTGTCTCCCAAACTGGGATATGTCCTTGGCGAGAGGTGGAATGATTGACTGGTGGGGTTGACGAGTGCGTAGGAGATTCTTGATGGGGGACTTATATGACTATTGGGATGTCAGATATGATAGAAGCCTCTGTAGGAGGAAGGGTGTTCTCTATCTGAGTTCTGTTAGATGATACGATGCATACTTGATTGGAAGGATGAAGGAGCGATGGTGCTCCATGGTAAGTTCCTAACAATGATGGATCTTTGAAAATTCCAGGACCCATCTCGACGAGTGGGTATGCATCGTGGCTCGTGCAGATGAGAGGAAGAATGTTATCGATGTTGGCAGATGGGTTAGGCTCGTAATATGAAACTTGGTCAATAGTAACGATATTCCCATTGTGGGGGAACATCATTGTCCAAAAGACGGAAGATGCCACTGCCTTCATAGCATACATGTAGCTATGACTGAATAGGATATTATAATTGAGTGGGGTGTCGATAACTTTGATGTCGATGAGAATAGTCTTTCCCCCGAGTTCGACGAGGAAATTTTGGAGGAGCCCTTCAAGAGACGATGGTCATCTGTCATAAGCTCGTAAGGTGATGGTAGAGGGTATGAGTTCAGGGGAACCAAGTTTCTGCCATACCATTTTGGACATAATGCATGTAGATGCACCTTCATCGATGATACACTAATGAACTATGATGTTACATATTTTTACTGGTATTTGAAAAGTGATAAAGGTGGGAAGGCGAGGTTCTCCACTGTCAAGATCAAAGGTAATGAGTTGGGTATTTGCGAGGTCGATGGACCCTAAGGCATAAAGTAATGATTTCTGCTGAGTGGGACAAGTTTGGAGGACCTCCAAAACTATGGCAGCCAGGGATTGTGCTAAGTCAGCTACCAAACTATAGTTATGGGCTTCCCTAGCCTATGGGTTGTGGACATTCCTGCGTAATGGGACGCGAGGGATGCGAAGAGGTGGATCAGCTGTAGGGCGAGGAATCATCAATGGGGGTCCCATCGGTGCAGGGTTTGTCTCTAGAGGGACGAGAGGAGACTCAACGGGTGCATGATACTGATGATTACGTGTTTGTAGAAGGATTTCTTCCTCACTAGTGAGGAGAACTGTGTGATCTACTGGATTGTTTGGGTTGAGGTATTGTCCCACCTGAGGTGGGGGATGTTGTGTGTCATGTTGAGTTTTTATCACACCTTGATGTGGAATAGGATTCTACAACACAACAGGGGGGGTTGTTGCATGTATTGTTGTGGTGCCTGCTGAGGGGCGGGCGGTGCTGGAGGGTGGGGAAGACTACCAGAGTCTTTCAATCATTTGAAATCAACGATTTGGGGGAAATGATGAGTGTAATGGATGAACTCACCAAAAAGGGAACAAGGGAAGTTGGTTTTAATATTATTGTTATTTCTCCCTTGATGCCTATTATTATTGCCCCCCTGGGGGTTTTGATTCCGTTGGTGCTAGTTTCCCCTAGTGGGTTGGTTCTGCTGGGGTTGATGCCTGCCTTGACTTGGGTTATTATTGTTCCTGGTTTGTCCTTTCTTTTTGGTATTGTTTTATGGATGGGTTAGATTGTCCGTGTTCAGCTGTTTGAAATTTTGGTATTGCTGAATGGTAGAGGGTTGAACAAAATTCACCCCAGCATGAGGATGTGGGGGAGCCATGGGTTATGGGGGACTAGGAAATGGGGAGTACAGATTCTATGGAGATAATGATCCATAAGGTACATAGGAAGGCGTAGTTATTTTGCTAGTACTATAAGCTGAGGTAGAAGGGGTACCAGAGCTTGTTTGAATAGGTGGATGTATGGGGGGTGTTGGCGGTGGTCCACTGATGGGTGGAGGTATAGTAACAAGGTATGGTTGTTGATAAGGGGGTGGGGGGTAATAAGAAGTGCCCCCGTATGTCGGCGGGTATTGAGGTGTTCCATACATTGGTGGTGGTTGGGGTTGTGGACCGTGGTGAGTGGTGGTGCCAATCAGTCCATTTGCTGAGTGAGACATCCCAAGTTTCTCTTGGCCAAATGGAATAGGTTTTGGAAGATCAGGAAGTACAGTGTATAAGTACCCTGACTGTGCATAGATGAGGTCATACTGTTGAGCCTTACTGATGGCTTCCTCTTCAGATTGAGGGAAGTTAGAAGTTACATCCTTAATGAGGAGAGAGAGAGACATGATCTAAGAAACCAATCGAGACACTGTTGTTTGGTGGTTTCTGCTTTGCAAAAACTACATCGCCTATGCCACTCGTGAATGTGATCAGTGATATGTGTGGCTGAGTTTTCTTTGAAATTAGAAAGTAGTTCTAGAACATTGTTGTGGCAGATTGGTAATTGGAAGAAGGTCAAGAATGCTTTGGCCAAGGATTCAAAAGTTGCATGGGACCCTGATTTTTCTTCTACATACCATTGGGCTGATGGGCCAGTGATTGTGTGTTGAAATAATCGCAGTCTGATGGAGTCATCCATAATGCTATTGGAAGAGAACCTTAGGTGAAAGGTCATAACATGGTTGGCAGGGTCGTCGCCTGCCTTTCCTTCAAACTTGGGTATGTCTGAAGGTAGTTTGGTGGTTATTGTAGGCCAAGTGGGAGCATGCAATATAGGATCATTGGTGA
>JZKD02S0476039.1:157992-176709 GCA_000966675.3 Picea glauca
GCTTTCGTGTAAGGGAGAGCGAGTGGACGGAGGACCTTGGTAAGTGGACCCAAGTAATGTAGAACCAAGAAAAGATGATCCTAAAATAGTAACACTCACATGAGTGTGTGAAGGAGATGCCGATGAGTGGGCAAGACCAGACACTACCCCTAAGATATGAGGGAGGTTTAGCAAGCGTCTTCAACGATGGGGGTTCTTTGGGTCTCTAATGATGTCTGACTAGCTATGTGAAGGTGTGCAAATGGTGGTGAGAGTAATAAAGAAACAAGATCCTTTGTGTTGCAAATTTTGGACTTTAGACAATATATATATATATCCGAATCAAAATGTAGTCAGAAGTGCATCATACATAATTTTTTTTGAAAAAGAAGCATATATGTGGATAAGTGGGTTTGGTCTGCATGGGGAATCAACAAAGAAAACAAATGCTCGTGTCCTAGAAGATGTAGCATCCTTCCTCTCAAATAGCAATGGACCTTCCAATAGTACTCAACAGTGGGGTCTGAAGTCATTGGAAGAGAAACTAGTGAAGGATGAAAAAATTGGTTATAATGAGGGGTAAAGGGGGCATATCCCAAAAGAGTTGGCGATATTTCCCAATAGCCACACAAAATCCAATCAAGTTGCAATTTCAACCCACAATTTCCACGTGGGTAGATGTCCTAAAATTTGGTCACTAGGTACCTCGGTCAAAGTGCGACATTTAGATTTTTGACCGAAGAAATGGGTCACGGGATGGATCCCGTCCAAGAGGTGGGTGCCTCAAGGGGGGATGCACAGAACAACTGGACCTCGGCCTTCAACCCTTCATGGGTATCTCCCTACCTTATGGTGTTAGGAACACTTGACTTGGAGGATTTTTAGTTCCCTATTTGACAACTTCTATGGTTTTGACAATGTGAGAACCGGATAACGGGGAGTTTTTTGGATGCCTATCCCCGAAATCCTACCTAGACTAAAAAATTTCTTTTGGAACCTCCTGTCGAGGAAAACTTAGTGAGTTTTTAGAAATATTTTAGATGTATTTGTTTTGGGAGGTTGGGGGTGTGAACCAACCTCATTGATTAAAAATGGGAGTGGATAGTTTCGTCAAGAAAAGGGTGGTGTGTTTTTAGAATCCCTTTGGAGGAAACTTACTTTGACCCCCACGTTTCAAGAAGAAGCTATGTGAGTGATAAGTGACTTTTGTGTGTGAGTGAAAGTGTGCCAATTTTTAGTGAATTAGATGTCACCTTGTTGCATGTGGACTTCGCTTGGTCCTTACAAGTGTTTGATTACCTAATTAACTAAGTTCCTTTGGTACAACCTTGTGTAATTAAAAAGTCCCTAGGAAGCTAGTATGTGGACATGTGGGTCCATTACTATCCCTTTAACTCCCTATTGTGATGTAAACTAAGAAAATCTTTGAAACTATCCTAGATTGATCATGTGGGCATGTATGGGCCCGTTACAAAAACTTTAAACTTCCCTAGTGATTTGATCTAAGAAAGCAAATTTCAACACTATCCTATCTTTGTAGCATGTGGGCATGTATGGGCCCATTACAATATTAAGATGTGTTTGAAAAAGTAAACTAAGAGGAGTCCCAAGAAGGGTCGTTGTCCTCTCCTAAAGGTTTTAATGTTCTTAAGGGAGATGAAATCGTTTCACAATCTTTTTCTGATTCTCAAGACCGCTTGGAGAAATGAGAGAAGAGCATACTAAGCGATTGTTATTCAAATTCTAGTCCCAATGTAAGTTAAATGTGTTTACAAATTTTCAAATTATATTGTGAGTCAAAACAAGCCATCCATGTGGTGAAAAATGAAAGAAAAAGGAGGAAATTGATTTTAACCTCCTAAGTGCCTATGTGTTTTTTGACGAACCCCTTTATATGATGAGGGGACTAAGTGTGGTGTAGCTTTAAAACAAGCTTGAAATCATTTTTAAGTAGGCAAATGGCCTTCCTCACATCTCAACAACTTTACAATGTGAATTTTTTCACAGATGCATGGGTCTCAATGGAGACAGAGGCGCACAGAGCGCATGTGCGTAAACAAAGAAAAGTCAATAAGCACACGTGTGCAAAAAAGAGCTATGAATTAAGTGCATGTGTGCATGATGCACGTCTGTGGGCCTAAAAACCCACGCATATGTGACACACGACCGAGAATGAAAAATCCAGATGGATTTCTCTCAATTCAACTTGGAATTGGCTGATTGGCAGGTTGGCCTAGGCCGGTTAGTGCACCTGCAAGTTAAACAAACTAAAAGAAGAGCAAGAAGAACCCAAATGGGGTAGGAAATTGATACCTTTCCCTAGTGGAGTCACCAATCTGTTGTTCCTCTTTCGTCACCTTAGTTAGAAAAATAGAGGTTCTTGCAAGCTCAGTTGGGTCTATTGAGCAGGACAACTACAAGGAAAAAGGGTTAGAAAAAGAAATATAAAACAAAAACTAAGAAATGAAATAACAACTAAATTTATAAGCATAGGGACATAGAGACAAAAATAATAATAAGACCCATGTCAGTAATGATAAGGATGATATTAGTGAAAGAAAACACCGAGAATCAAGGGGACTATGAGTCCCTTCTTCCTCCAAGGGAGGGCTCTTGGACCCCCACAAGTAAGCTCTTCTTACAACAAATAAAAATGAAAATGGTGAAATAACTCTTTGCTAATCCACTCAAGGGGTGATATGGATTGCCCAATGGAATGATGCAAATATACTCTTGGCATGGATAGAGTCCTCAAGAGAATAATGGCAGCATAACTTTTCTTTGAATTCCTTGAAAAATGAAGTGTATCCATGCCCTTTTTATAACATTCCTTTGAGCTATTGTTCAACTAGTTTGTAGTGTGTAAAGAGGTTAATTAGGGAATTTCTAGGTCTTTGACCAGCCATCCAGTCGAATCCAGTCCAGATTTGAGTGTCAAATCATCTTGGGAGCTGAACCATAAGTGTGTGGGAGGCCGACCACTCTCATAAATGAGTCGTTTCTCAGGTGCGCAACTTTTTGCGATAACAATCATGCATCGTGCACATGTGCGCGATTTCTACGTTCCTGTTCCATGCATGTGTGTACGCGCCCAGTGTCTTCATAGCGCCCTTCAATTTTTCACTATTTTGTATATTTTTTGACCCTTTATGAATGATTTGGTGTTAATTCATGTCCATGGATGACTTCATCACTGTTTGACAATGCTGAATTTTTGTAACCATGTGTGGACAAAATTTCAGTGATAACAAGTACTAAAGACTCATCGGGTGCAGGTGTAGTTTTGATTTCTCCTTCGAAAGAAGCTATGCATTTGTCTTTTAATCTTGATTTCAAAACTACTAACAATATAGTAGAGTATGAGGCTTTGTTATTGGGATTAAATTCTACCAAGGAGATGGGAATCAAAGGACTAAAAGTGTTTGGAGACACGGATCTCATCATACAACAAGTGAACAGTACTTTCCAAGCAAAAAATGTTAGATTGAAAGCCTACAGGGATGAGGTATGGAAAATCAGGGACTCTTTTTCCATTTTTTCCATTTATTATGTAGCCAGAGCTATGAATCATCTTACTGATTGCCTTGCTGTCTCAACTAGTATGTTTATTCCTCCCATGCCTCCCAAACTAAATTATGAAATCCAAGTCAAATATAGACCATCCCTACCCGATAATATTAAATATTGTAAAGTTTTTGAGGATGATGATGAGCTTAGTAGTTTTCTCCAAGTGGTAGATGAATTTTTTGATATGCATATTGACCAGAAAAATCAAAATGTAGAGGAATCCAAGAAGCCTAAGATAAAAAGAAAAATGGGTCAACATGATATCGTTCAACCACCCAACAATTATATACCTCGGGTTTTGGTGCCTCTTGAAGATCTTTTCGACCATAACGATGTCCCCTACAAACTTGATAAGAAGGAGAAATATCCTGTTGTCCATGAGCACAATATAGAAAGCGAAAATCATCTTAAATTCATAAATCTGTCCGTTGAATTAACCGCTGATCAGAGGTCTGAATATTGCAACATTATGAAGGAATTCGCTAATTGTTTTGCCTGGAAATACAGTGATATGAAAACCTATGATCCTAAGGTCATTCAACATAAGATTCCCCTTGAGAAAGACACCATCCCTTTCAAACAAAAACTAATACCTATCAGTCCTCTCCTATTGCCTGTAATTGAAAGAGAAATAACAAATCTCCTTGATGCCACAATTATAATTCCTTTAAGATACTCTAAATGGATTGCAAATCTAGTGATAGTGCGAAATAAAAATGGTGAGATTAGGTTATGTGTTGAATTTAGAAACCTAAATAAATGCTCAAAGAAAGACAACTATCCCCTACCCAAGATGGAACACTTGCTGCCAATAATTTCAGGGGCCACTGTCATGTCTTTCCTAGATGGCTTCTCAGGCTATAACCAGATTTCTGTACATCTTGATGACTAAGAAAAAACTACCTTTACTACTCCTTGGGGTACCTTCATGTACGCCAAGATGCCATTCGAGCTAATGAATGCCGGGGCCACTTTTCAGAGGGCCATGGACATAGCTTTCATGGGAGAAAAGGACAAGTTTGTCCTCATCTATCTTGATGACATCACAGTTTATTCTAGAAGTCATGAAGAGCATATGAAAAGAGTATTTTTGAAATGCAAGCAATTTAGGATTTTGTTGAACCCCAAAAAATCTCAATTTTCTCTCAAGAAGGGAAAGCTCCTAGGCCACATCATTTCAGTAGAAGGTTTGAAAATTGATCCAGCTCGGGTGGAAGCAATTCATAGGTTGTCCATACCAAGGTCAAAAAAGGATATCCAATCTCTACTTGGGAAGATAAATTTTGTCAGAAGATTTATTTCAAATTTCCCTGAGTTAGTGAAACACATAACTTCTATGCTAAAAAAGGGATCTGAGATAAAGTGGACAGACAATGCAAGAAGTTCATTTTAGGATATCAAACAGGCTATCATAGAATCCCCCACTCTAATTAGTCTGGATTACACCAAGAACTTCTATATTTTCTCCTTTGATTCCTATGACACGATGGCATCAGTCTTGTTACAAAAAGATGATGAAAGTCTTGATCACCCGGTGGCCTTTTTCAGCAAAACACTCAGAGATGCTGAACTAAGGTATGATCCTATAGAAAAACAAGCTTATGCTCTCATTAAGTTGTTAAAAGATTTCATAATTTATATCCTCCATGCAAAGGTTATCACCTATGTTCCTTCAGCCTCTGTGAAGGATGTCTTGACTCATCTTGATATTGATGGAAAGAGAGCTAAATGGATCACAAAGCTAATCGAGTTTGACATAGAAGTGAAGCCCACTAAGCTGATAAAAGGCCAAGGCCTTTCCAAGCTTTTGATGGAAGAGAACTGTGATCTTTTGGACATAAATTTCATTGGGGAAAGTTCAACAAGTTTGCAGACAGAGGTAGCAGTGAAAGGACAACATAACAACCAACAGGTGGAAGAGCATTTGTTTTCATGTGAGTGGTATTTAGGTATTATTCATTTTTTACAGAAGTTGGAAGTTCCTCCTGAACTTAGCATGACTCAAGCCTGAGCCCTTAAGCTCAGAGAAATTAAATTTTTCATTTATAATAATCTTTTCTATTGGAAAGATCCTGCTGGTTTTACTACTAAGACATTAAGACAAAGAAGAGTCAATTGAAGTGATACATCAATTTCATTCAAGTATTTGTGGAGGCCATCATTATTGGAAGACCACAACTCATAAGATTTTAAGGGTTGGGTATTATTGGCCTTTTCTTTTTTCATATGTGTGAACCTTTGTGAAATCTTGTGATAAATGTCAAAGATTCATAGGAAAAAAACAACTAAAATATATTCCCTTGAGACCTATTGTAGTGAATGGTCCTTTTTAGCAGTGGGGTTTAGATTTTATAGGCGATATTAATCCTTCATTTAGTGGTCATCATAAATGGATCTTGGTAGCCACTGACTATTTTAAAAAATGGATAGAGGCAATCCCCACTAGAAATGCCAGTCATTAGGTTGTCATGAAATTTCTCTATGAGAACATCGTGAGCAGATTCAGTTTCCCAAAAAGGCTAGTGAAAGATAATGTAGCATCTTTCAAAGCCGATGCATTGGTTGACATGTGTAAGTCAATGGGCATTCAATTGGTACACTCTACTCCCTACTACCCTCAAGGTAATGGCCTTTCCGAGTCATTCAATAAGAGTCTAATCAGAATCATCAGAAATCTGTTGGAGGAGAATAAAATGAGTTGGGATTCTAAGCTAAAGTTTTCTCTTTGGGCAGACAGAGTAACTAACAAGAAATCCATAGGAACTTCTCCCTTCGAACTGGTTTATGGCACTAATGCCATTTTCCCTATTCAGCTAGTTTTATTAGTGGCTAATTTTTTTTCATGAGAAACAAACTGAATCAAATGATATGATAAGAAGAATGCTTGACTTGGTAGAATTGCAGTAGGTCAGAGAACAGTTGGTGGATAAATCAGAGGCTCATCAAAAGAGGATCAAGGACACTTTTGACAGAAAGGAAAAGGTGGATGATTTTCAGGTTGGTGACTGGGTTCTGAAATGGAACACCCTCAGACAAGATAAAGGCAAGCACGACAAGTTTAACTCTTTGTGGGCCGATCCTTTCATGATAACTCAAGTACATCACAACAATACCTTCATTCTGCAAATTCTGGAAGGTGAAGAAATGTTTGGTGGCCCATTCAATGGGCATTTTATGAAACTCTATTTTATCTAAGGCTTTGAAGCCTTATCATTGTAATTTTTATTTTTTTAGCTTTTGTTTTTACAGAATAACTCCATGCCCAATGGAAACACTAGTAGATAGGTTTGAATTTTCATTTTTTAGGAAAGGCATTGGTTTTGTGGTTCTTGAAACCTCACAGGGAGGCTTTCACCCCCAATAGGAGCAAGTGTTATCTCCTCAAATAAATCAATTGATATTTTGCATTTTAGGTGATAGGAAGTCTTTTAAAAAGGTACGTTTTAAATTTAAAAAAAAAAAGTTCATTTCTCAAAGCTTTACGCATGTAATAAAGTTTAAATAAAAGTTTGTTTAGTTTTCATTTGATCTAATTCAAATCTTAGGTTTCGGTGGCTTAGGTGAACATTTCGATTGTTCATTAGCCACCGAAAGCCTTAGCTTTCAAAAGCTTAAAGAAAGGAATCCAGGGCCATTTTAGCCACTGAAATCGCTGAAGCGGGGAAAGACCCAGCACGTCCTATCATACATTTCAACCGATGGGTTTGAGGTTTCTATGATTACACAAGCTGCCAAAAAGACTGGAGAAAGAATCGTTCATGACTGGAAGATGATCCCTCTGTGATATAAGAGAATCTTTCCAAATCATTATATCATTAAGTCATGTGCTTACATATCCTCCATTTATTTCAGTTATCCACCATGACTGCTGCAAATCATCAACCGTTCTGCCAAACCCCTTGTAATTAGTGCCACTTTCTAAAGTTCACCCCAGTTATCTCATTTCTATCACAACCGAGCCGATTTTTTCTAAGTCTATGTTGTGTAACTCTCCCTCGAAATCTTCTCCTTCGATCACAGGTGTGCGAAGACATTGTGGTCAATGAAGAAAGGAATGTCAACCCTAAGGAAGGATCTCAACGACATCGGTTACCTGGAATCACAACCGGAGGTATGTAAAATTTTCAAGGATGTAGGGTGTTACAATATGTGCAAAAAATTACAAAGTTCTCATTAGCAGGTGGTAGATGCCTTTGCCCTCAATTTCGATGGAAAGAAAGCAATCATCGACTGGGATGAATTCGAGATAAATGAAACCCTCATAGATGAAGTGACAGAGCTTCTCACAACTGGAGAGAAATGGTTTAAAAATACTATTATTAAGAATGTTGAATTCAAGACTTATTTAAAACCAGAACATAGGGGTCTGATATGGAAGAAAGATATTCCTGTATCTTTCCTTGAAGAGAAATGGCAACAGTTATTAAAAGCCATAATGGTTTATATAACTTGTGAAGGGAAATACAATAGGGTGATGATTTACCATTTTAAACTTATAAACCATTTGACTGGTAGAAACCCACTCAATCTGCCCTATTTCCTCCACCGAAGCTTATCCAAGATGGCTCATCAAGTCAAGGCCAAACCTAATCAAGTTGCAAGTAGATTATCCCACCATAGTCTAATCAAACTTTTGGTTTGTGAGTTGTTGCAAAGAAGAGGTAAATAGTGGAATTACTTCTTATTCTGGAATGATTTCCAGACTGAGGTTCAGCCAAAGGACAAAAAGAGTCCTCATTCCAATAAGTCTTCCACTCCCAGAAGTGAAAAGAGGAGGAGAAGAGCTATCTCTTCAGCCCTAGTCAATCAAACCTCTCCTTCCTCTAAGCTTGGAAAAACTAAGAAGAAATTAAATTTCAACAGTGAAGAAGAAAAGGCCAAAGAATCCCCAGTGAAGAAAAACATTCTTAATCTTCCTTACACAGACTCAGAGGATGAAGAGAACTAGATTGAAACAGGGCATGAGGATTCAGTTACCACAGGGAATGAAAAATTTGTTTTTGTGGATATATACACAACAAGTTGTGAGAACCTTCCATCACCTACACCTCAAGAAGAACAAGAACCAAAAATTGTAGATGCCTCATCTATAAAACGAGTGAAATAGAGTAAATCAAAAGAAATCAAGAAACTTAAGAAGAATCTAGCCAAGCAAAAAGTGCTAGAAAGGGTAATAAAAACCAGGTATGAAACTCTCTCAAAAAAATTTGCAGAAAGAAACTCAACTTTGGAAAGATTAGCTCATGAAAGCATAAAGGAGAAGAAAAAGAAGGACAGGATTGTAAAAAACTACAACAGCTTATGGAGAGTAGCTCAAGGTTTGAAGAAAAAGGTCAGGAATTTGAGGAAAAAAGCCATGTCTTCAAAACAATAGGCTCAGAAACATGCTTATCTTGAAACCCTTGTAGAGGTGGAAGTTCAGTGCAATGAACTAGAGGCAACCAATAACCCTACAAATTTTAAGCAAGATGCAGAAGCCTAAAAAGATCTGTCCAAAGGAATTTTTGAGCTAAGACAAGGGTATTTTTGAAATTTTGATAATTTTAGGTTTCAGTGGGTTAGGCGAACATATCGATTGTTTATTAGTGACCGAAAGAAGAACTTTTGGTAGCTAATCGGCCTAAATTCTATCTACTCTAGCTACCGAAAGCACTGATAAGGAAGAAAGCTAATGTTTTAGCATAGGTGCAAGTTTTCCTTGTTCAAAAGCCTTGGAAATGGTTCCAATCAATGGAAGATAATTAATGACATCTTTATCAAGAGTTTGATTTGGTTTTGGTGATGCTCTACAAGACAGAAAGGTAAACACGGTTAGCTTTTTTCAAGGATATAAGACTGTTTGACTATCAACAAGTGTCATGTTCAACTCCTTCCATATCACATGAGATCTAGCAGCCTCAGAAGGCTCACTACACCTACCAAGAATCCGAAGAACATAAAGATCAGTCAAAAATTTGAATTGATCTAGTTTATAGGATCTTTATCTACTTTCTTGGGCCAATTATTGATTTTCTATTTTTGGAAAAATTCGATCCAGTAATCTAGGATCTGGAAACTGTTTGTAAAAGGCTATAAAGCCAAGAACATTTGATGAACTTAGGGTTTTATTTTGAGTTCTATAATCTACTATTATTGTAAAAAGACTCTTTCTTTAATATATTAAGCATGCAAGCTTCTTTCATTTGTTATTGTCATACTCTCCCTCATCTTTGTCTATGCATATGAGTTGAAATCATTCTTTTGTCTATGTTTAATGGTCCCATGGTAACTATCATCTTATGTTTGACTGTTAAGCAAGAATCATAACCATATTTGGATAGTTTTTTGACCCATCATATATATTTTCTATGTATGTTCTGGTTAACTGATTGGTTTTCTTATCCTTTGATTTACAAACCTATCTGATAATAGCTCCTGAAGGCCTTGTATTATGTGAATATAGCTAGACTGTCTTGAAGATACAATTCAGTGATTAAGATATTCATCTTGATGCAAACCCACACCCATTATTGAGAAAATAGTTACAAAAAGGTTAAGTTACTAGGCATCTCTGATATACAACCTAGGAGAGTTTCCTGGAGTGATAACAACACCTCCGAAACTCTGATCTCGGGCTAACTCGATTTTGTACATTGGTGAAGATATTGTAATGTATTTAGTCCATCATTTTATCTTATGACCTCACACATTAGGGGGATTATTTTATATCCCTAAAATTCCTTGCTCATGCATACATGGCATTGGCCCTCTTAATTGGATGTTTTTCCAAAGGAATGTTGAGGAGCTCTTCTGAAAAAACCATTTTTTAGGGCATGTATGCGCCCTGCACCACTACAACCCGCATACATACACTTGCTGCATGATAGACATACCACATACATATTCTTGTTGCACGGTAGACATATGGTGTACATATGCTTGATGCATGCTAAACATCCCGTGTATGCTTTCAAAAATTACAAAAATTAATTGTTTTTAAGGAATTCAGTTAAATTTGTGGGATATTGGAGGTTTCCCAAGAAATTCACCTACTATGGCCCGTCACCCAACCGAATAACCATCCTTTTTTCACGTAAAAGGAGGTGTTGGAGTCTAATTTGACATCCAAGCATAATAACAGTGAAACTCTGCCCAATTTCACTTCCCTTACCCAAGATTTTTTTTTGTTTTGTGAGATATTTCCTTAGCATTTCCTCATCAATCCCTTCTTCTTCCATTCAATCTATTCCCTTACCTTGAGGTGATCATAAGATTGAGAGAAGAGGCCTATTGAAGGTGCACTTGGAGCATTGTAAAGAGGAGCTCGGACCAGGTTTGCAGAATAGTGCCTGACAGGGATTGTAAGTTTCATTCTTTGTTTGATGAATAAAAAAATATCTTTTCCCTATCCCAAATGATGATGTTTTGTGTATTTTATTTCATTTATACCTAGAATTTGATATCTAACCATAACTCACGAATAGAAGTAGCATTCTTGTAGTCCTTGTTTTCTTAGTTTTGGATGTAGGTCAGCCTTGGGAGGAGACGTGCAGTCATTGGAACTACAAAGCTTGAGGAGATCATCACTAGACGTGGGATAAAAGGTATAGTTATCGATCTTCTCTCTTATTGCATTATTTTCATTTGTTTTGGTATGTTTGGGGTAGAGTAGAAAATAAATTGAATTTTAGATGGTCATTCACTCTGTCTATATCTTAAACTCTGGTATAGTTAAAGGGGGGATTTTCCCACTAGCATACTGTTATAAACCTAAATTGCACCACACATGGCTACCTGGCATCAGGCCAACTCATATCCCTTCATTGCCAAAACATCTGCTGAAAAACTCTTTGGAAATTCTCTTGTGTCAAGGCCCACGTGGCCTAACCCATTACTTCACGCGTGTGCACGCTAGTTGGCTCACTACAGCCTGCGTGTACCTAACAAAGCATGAAAAAAGGAAAGTTGTCGATGGAACAAAAATCTATGGGTCAGTTAACTAAAACTCCTGGCCATGCATGGCCGAGGGTTCGTCCAAAACCCTAGCTCCTTCTAGCCTATAAAAGAAGGGGTAGGGGTACCATTTGGAAGGGGGGAAAATATAGCGAAGAAACTCTGCCCATTTACGCAATCCATTGTCCCAAACCTTTAGCCTTTCCTCATGCCAAAGGAGATTTAATGCAAAGAAGTTGGAGGACAGAAGAAGAGGAGCCCAGGATCAGGATCAAGGAGCAGTGCCCAGTATTGACTTTGATTGTAAGTTGATTCATTTTTCAATTAATAAAAGAATACTTTTCCCGTCCCAATGCATGAGTTATCTATGGTTTGGTTAATTTATGCTTAAATTCTAACCCTTGAATAGAGAAGTAGCATGCATGCATAGTCTTTGTTTTCTTGATTGCAGGTCATCTGTGGAAGGAGCAACGCAAGCAAGTGGTCAATGCGCAACAAAGGATCTACCTCGAACACTGGTGACAAGGTTAGTAGTCATTCTCCATGCATGTACTGTGAAAGAGGGGTTTAATTTTTGGGTTGTATGTTAAAAAGTAATTTTTTTACGTTCAAAATCTGCATGCAAGTCTGACCCTAGTTTGCTAGTCTATAGGGTATTTTTTCCAACAATAGAATTGGCAAACTCCAGGACCCTTTTTCCCAGGTTATCATCAACAACCCAAACTACCATTCCTGGCGACGTTACACTTGCCAGATTTGACAAGGTTGTTAAATGATCCTATTTGTCACAATCCACATTGGCCTCCTATGCCAACGAAGTTGCCTTCGGACATTGCAAAGTTCGAGGCCAAGACTAACGAAGATCCAGGTGATCATGTGATTACCTTCCATCTTTGGTGTTAATCTAACGCATTGAAATATGAATCCATACAGTTGCGATTGTTTCAACGCACTCTTATCGGGAGTGCCGCGAAATGGTACATCGAGCTCGATCGCTCAAGATACTCTTCTTTTGGCGAACTAGCGCTGGCCTTCCTTAACCATTTCCAGTTACCTGTGAGATACGATGCTGGCATAGAGCTGCTCGCCAATTTTGAACAGACAATAATGGACCATATATCTGATCATATCCGAGAGTGGAGACGCCAAAAGAGTCTAATCAAAGTACCAGTCCCACCAACATTCCTGCTTGAGTGGTTCCTTAAGTCTTTGGTCCCATAGTTATCCAAAGACATCGCAACTTCTAGAGTTTTCTCCGAAGTAGATTCCATCATGAGGGATCAATTGTTTGATCTTATCTATTCTCAGTCTGGTTTATTATACAACATCCTGCTGGATGCACCATGATCGATACTGGATAAAACTATACATAGAGATGGACCACATGCCGATGGTATTGTTGGTTCAGCACAAACCAAGCCCGCTAAGCAATTGACAAAATAGTTGTAACAGTTATCTATACAACACTCAACGGCCAACCAGACTACTTCTTTGGCTGCTTCTCCTACCAAAATGTTGGAAGTACACTCTGTGCAGTCAACTAACCCAAAGGCCACCCAACAGCCTGAAGGGAAGAATAAAAAATGAAAGAAGGGTAAGGGGGATAAAAAAACCACTGATAATGCTGGTGGGGATACCACAGAAAAATGGAAGGCGAGGTATCCATGCAACTTGTGTGCGGAAGACCACCCGACGCATATTTTTCCTTGACTTGCAGAGGCCCAAAATTTTGTCACACAACAACAACAGACAATGTTGACTAATCCTTTTCAACATGGGAAAAATTTAACCCAAGCCTCTACAAGTGCCGAAGGGGGCAGCCAAGAAACCTGCCCTCCTCCAAACAATCCCTCATTCACGAATGTATATATGGTTAGGGGTGATTCTTTCATAATGACTAGAGCGCACGACTATAGTAAACCAAGCGCTTCTGAGAAGGGTAAAGAAGATGACCTCCCATCTCTTCCCCTACAGATCGAGAAGATGTTGGGAGAAAAAATGACACACATTCCAAAGGGTGCATTTAAAAAAGATTCTCACAACCCAAATGCAAGGGCCACTCAGAATTACTCTATGGTGGAGGATTTATCACAATCCCCTTGTGCGATGTCTGCTTTGGAGGTCCTCCAAAGCTGCCCTACTCAGAGGAAAGCCTTGTTAACTACTTTAGGATCTACTGAGACATGTAACCCGGGTACCATCATGTTAGATACAACTAACTTAAAACCTTGTCTTCCTTACCACGTAGCGTTTCAGATAGTAGTGGCTCATCCCATGAAAATTTTTACATGGAATATATTCCACACAGTGGTCGATGAGGGCGCATCAACGTACGTTATGTCATTAGCATGTTGGAAGGCCATTGGCCAGCTTTCTTTGTCTCCATCACCTACTCTCCTCACTGCTTTCGACGGTCATTCTTTCTAACCACATGGCATCGTTCCGTCTTTCCCTGTGCAGTTAGGACTGAAGACCGTGTGTGTCGAAGTAGAGGTAGTCAATGCTCCCCTTGACTATAATCTCTTGTTAGGACGGAGTTGGACTTATGATATAAAAGCTGTGGTTGCAACAGTTTTCTGAGTCTTGTTGTTTCCACATGAGGGTCCAATAGTGACTATCGATCAATTGTACTTCTCTAGACCTGACCCAGTTTTGGGGGCATCCACGATCCCCATGATTGATAATCCTCAACTAGGTGTCGTGAACGTAGGATTTGGTTTGTGTCCATCCTTGATGTGTACCTTCGATTACCCACCTCCTCATGATGATGTCAAGTTTATATCTAATCACCATAAGGTTAGGATTTTTCAAGTTTCGTCATTCTGCACGACTTACTTTGAGGATCCTTAGATTCTTCCTTCCCCATCAGCCATGATGGATGAGACAGGGCACCTCGGCATGTCCATTCCCTTGTCGTCCACTGAGGTAGTGTACTATTTAGTCCAACAAGCCTCAGTTAATCATGATCTGACTCCGGCACAATAGTTGGATCCACTTCTAGAGCTTATTTGGGCTCAGGGTTCTCTTGCTAACGTCGATTCGTTAGACTTAGTCTTTCCTTCAGACGAAGCAGTAATAGAAGTAATGACTAGTCCAGACAAACTTTGGGAAGATCTTCATCACAGATCATACTTTCTCCCTAAGTTAATCCAAATCGAAGCCGGAGAGTTCACCGTTACCATGACGGGAGATCAACCATGTCCTATTAATCTCTTAGCTACACAGGAAATCTATGCTGAGGGTAATATGGTGACTATCACTGAAACTATACCTATTAACATCTCTTGAACCCCTGGCGTCATGGAGAATGTCTTTGTCAGAGTGGATTTCTGCCCTGAAGAGATTCAAATTTACACGGATCTTTTCAAAGAATTCCGTGACATTTTTGCCTGGTCTTATGAGGAAATTCTAGGTATCGATCTGAGAATAGTTGAACATGAAATCACAACGTATCCTGATGCCAAGCCTATTCGACAAAAAATTCGTCCAGTCAATCCTAAGAAAGTAGCAGCCATCAATATTGAGGTTGAGAAATTGCTCAAGGAAGGTTTCATTTATCTTATTCATTTGACTCAATGGGTGTCAAACCCCATGCCAGTCAATAAAAAACAAGGCACGATTCATGTATGTACCGATTTCCGTGATTTGAACAAGGCATGTCCCAAAGATAATTGTCCAACACCATTCATTGACTAGATCATTGATGAATGTGCCGATTGTGAAGCCTTTTCGTTCATGGATGGTTTTTCAGGATATAATCAAATTCAAATCAAACCTGAAGACCAACACAAAATGGCATTCATTTGTCCGTGGGGTACAATCGCATATCGCAAGATGCCTTTTGGCCTTAAAAATGCTGGAGCCACATTCCAGTGAGCCATGTCTTTCATGTTTCATGACCTCAAGCATATAGTCAAGGCCTATATAGATGACTTAGCATCACGCTCTTGCAAGCGAATGGATCATCCCATGCACCTTCGACTAATCTTCGAACGCTGTCGCTACTTCAAGATTTGCTTGAATCCAAACAAGTGCAGCTTCTGCGTAACGTCGGGACATTTGTTAGGTTTCATTGTATCAACAACAGTGATCATGGTCGATCCTGTTAAGGTGGAGGCGATAATCCAGTTGCCCCCCCCATGCACAATCTTACAACTTCAGAGTCTACAAGGAAAGGCGAACTTCTTACGACACTTCATCTCCAACTATGCCGAAATCACCAAGGGCTTTATGCGTTTGCTAAAGAAATACGCTCCTTTTTTCTGGGATGAAGCCGCTCAACGCACTTTCGACGCATTAAAATACGCCCTCACAACCGCACCTCTGCTATGGCCACCTAATTATAACAAAGATTTCTTATTATATCTGGTTGCCGCAGAGTCAACTATAGGCATGGTTTTAGTTCAGGAAGATGATTCGTTTTCAGAATATGTGATCTATTACCTGAGCCGAGGCCTCGTAGGACCAGAACTTAATTATTCGCATATTGAAAAACTTGCGTTGGCAGCAGTTCATGCTGTTCAACGGTTCTGTCACAATGTTTTGTTTTGCAAGACCACCATCATTGCTGTCGTGAATCCATTCCAGTACATGTTGACACGACAAGTTATAGGCGGAAAAATCAGTAGATGGATGGTCATCCTCCAAGAATTTTACTTATACTTCGTTTTAGCAAAGTCCAAGAAGTCATTCGTCTTTGCAGAGCTTATTTTAGAACTTCCAGTTGAGTCAGGTGACATTGTGCCTGAGGAATCGCCTATCCGGGGGGATATGTTTTTGATTGCATCTTAAGACCCATGGTATGAATATATACTTATCTATCTCTAGACTTTGAAGTGCCCCATCTCTGCTTCTCGTGACGAGCATCGGTGGATACGCCATCAGGCTAAGAATTATCTCATACTTGATGATACATTGTATCGGAGAGGTGCAGACTGCATCTTGCGTTGATGTCTCACTCATGAGGAGGCCATCATAGTGCTCAATGATTGCCATACTGGAGCTTGTGGTGGTCATTTATCTGGGTTGGCAACAACCCAAAATATTTTATGAGTAGGTTACTTCTGGCCCACACTTATCAAAGATTGTATCGAATCGGTCAAGAAGTGCCATCTGTGCCAAATCTTCTCTCAGAAGATGCGGGCACATCCCACTCCTATGTTTCCTATCATCACAGTTGGTCCCTTCACTAAGTGGGGGATTGATTACGCTACATGCAACCCCCTGTCAGCAGGGGGGCACCGCTATATCATCGTAGTTGTCGACTACTTCACTAAGTGGGTCGAGGCTATGCCAACATTTAAAAATGATGGAGAGACTGCAGCTCTCTTCTTATTCAATCAAATCATAGCAAGGTTCGACGTCCTGAGAGAGATTGTCACTGACCATGGAAGTCACTTTCAAAACCAAATGATGACTGAATTAACATCAAAGCTTGGGCTACAACAGGAACACTCATCACCTTACTACCCCCAAGCCAATGGGGTGGAAGCTGTAAACAAAACTCTCAAGACAATTCTACAACGAACTATCAACTCAGCCAAGTCCAATTGGCATTTGATGTTATACTCGACATTATGGGCTTACCGAACATCTGTTAAGACTGCAACTAGTTTCTCACCTTTTCAACTTGTTTATGGGCTGGAGGCAGTCTTGCCCATAGAATGTCAAATCCCATCTCTGAAATTGGCAGTACAGTTATTGCCAGACACTTCTCCACTTGAAGAATGGTTAGTATACCTTGAGCAACTTTATGAGAAGTGTCGCTATGTGGCCCTGGCTAATGAAGCTCACAAACATAAGGTCAAGTGTCAATATGATAGGTCCGTTTGTCCTCATATTTTCTCTAAAGGCGACCTTGTCCTGGTCTATGACCAAGACAAGGACCCCCTGGGGGCAGGAAAGTTTAAACCCATGTGGTTCGGACCTTTCATTATCAAATAGGTATTTAAAAAGGGTGCTTATTGTTTGGTTGATTTTGAAGGGAATGCATTGGTGGAGCCTAGAAATGGGCTCTACCTCAAGAAGTATTACTCATAGATAGGTCACTATGGGTAACTTTTTGTAACATATGTATAGTCTTTGTACTATTACTTTTTTATGTTTCTTTTTAAGTGTTATGGACGTGTCATTGATGATATCTTTCGTCAATATGGCAGATGTCAAGTGAGTCTGAGGTGTTCGTTGGGTATGCAGATAGTGCTATTCGACACATGCAGAGGCTTACCTCCGCAACTTGGGTAATCTTTAGACCACAGGGTCAGTTGTTATCTTTTGGAGGTATATGCTTAGGTGACACCACAAATAATGTCGCCGAGTATAGTGTAGTTATTGAGTTTCTTTGTGACACCTTGTCATTGGGTATCTCTCATCTCTGGGTCTATCTCGACGCTCAACTAGTTGTGTCGCAGCTAAATAGAATATACCCAGTTCATGATCCAACTTTACACCGACGATTCCTTAGGGTACGTCTCTTGGAATGCAACTTTGATTATATTACATATTTTTGTGTTCCTAGGAGATTAAACCAAATCACAGATACTCTAGCTAATCAAATTTTAGATTGGCATCTTGCCCACATATAAAAGAACATGGAAATTAACATGTAAATACATTTTTGCACATAGGATCCATAAGACACAAAAAAAATAAAAAGCCATATATAAACATCATAAAATACTCGGAGTACATAGGTGGACGCAAGTGCCTAAAAAATGGGAACAGTAACGAGTCATTGGGTTTATGCCCTCAAAAAATATATACAAGTAGGTGCTCGTGGCACATAAAGAGTCTAAATCTATTTAGGGCCTATGGGCCCTGTTATAATCATCTACAACACGGGCTAAACGCCTAAACAATCGGTCCCATGTCCGAGGTTCCCCCACAACATGAGGCTGCATGGATGGAAGTAGGTCCTCTATCTCTGCCATTGGGACTGTGCGAGTGAGCGCAGTGAAGTTCCACTCAACTCGTCTAAGGACCCTCTCGGCCTCTCCAGCTGGAAGGTTCCCTACTACTGTTGCTCCCCTAGCGGTAGTAGCCGCAGCCTTTGGCCATGGACGACGCCTGTTCCATTCATAGTCGACAGGTCACACGGGTCCCACATCTGCATACAACAAATGTATCCATCAAATACTCTGGCATACAAAAAAATGATATATATAACAAAAAGACATAAAAATTACATATGCAAACAAAAAAACTACAAAGGTGGAGACTTACCCATCTCCCCTCGCTCCT
>JZKD02S0476039.1:183664-198335 GCA_000966675.3 Picea glauca
GGAAGTTGATGTACTAACTTACCCAAACGGGGCCCACATGACTTTTGGTGCTTCATCTCCTAGGGTTAGGTTTTTGGATGTCTATGACTTTTGGCATTCTCATATATTGTAAAAATTCCTCTAGAGCCTCATTGTAATAATCTTCTCGTGGATGCAAGTAGCAGCCACATCTCTTCTCAGAGATAAGCTACCAGTGCCCTAGCTAGTTTATTTCCATTCTATTTGTAAGCATATTTCAGTCATTTGTTATTAATGAAATGAAGTCTTATTTCTGCTGCATCTCTGCATTTATGTGTATTTCTGTATTTCATTGTGTTCCTACATAAATCTAGATCACACCCTTGGATAAAGCACATCTGTCCATTTGATCATCAGACTATGGGATGTAGTACGACCTTAGGAAGCTTTTCTCGCTATATAGAGTTGTGTCCTCCACCATTTGGTTACTCTTCCAAACATATGGAGAGTTTGTGTTGCCTCCTGCTTCGTAGACTTATGATTAACATATATTCTTCCTGAGTCTTATCACTTGTCATGTTGTTGTCCAAGGGAAGTTTGTCACTAAGCCTGAGTCAACCCCTCTGCAATATGTCTCTTGTCCGCATACCTGGCCATCCTGAACGTCCAACCAAGTCCTTGTTCGAAATCACTGAATCCTTCAGTCCAATCATCAATATTGTCAATTCCATAACCAATGAGCCATCGAAGACCTCTGGGTAGTGCAGTCATACACTCATATTACACTCCTACCCAATTTTTAGAAGATTTTGAAGTTGTTTCTCGAGCTCTAAAGTATAGCCATCAGGCCAAACCAACTTCTGGAAGATGGGTACTCTATATGTATATCTTTCTGATTTTGAGATGTAGATCCGCTATGTATTATTCGTGGCTACTCTTTATAGTTATTTGACATGGATCTATAGTGTATTTGATTGGTATCCATGGTTCTATTTTATCCCGAGCATGGGTATGCCCGCCTCAGTGAGACATTTATTATTTTGCAGATGGCACCTCCTGGTTCCTAATCCTTGGGCTCACTCATTCAGTACATTAGTAAAGATTGGTAAAATATTGGAAATGTATTTCGACCATCAGATGCTCTTCAGACCTCACACATTAGGGGGCATCTGTTATAAACCTAAATTGCACCACACATGCTTACCTAGCATCAGGCCAACTCATATACCTTCATTTCCAAAACATCTGTTGAACAACTCTTTGGAAATCCTCTTGTGTCAAGGCCCACGCGCCCTAACCCATTACTGCACGCGTGTGCACGCTGGCTGTCTCACTACAGCCCGCGTGTACCTAACAAAGCATGAAAAAAGGATAGTTGCCGACGGAACAAAAATCTATGGGTTAGTTAAGTGAAACTTCCGGCCATGCATGGCTGAGGGTTCGTCTAAAACCCTAGCTCCTTCTAGCCTATAAAAGAACGGGTAGGGGTACCATTTGGAAGGGGGAAAAATATAGCAAAGAAACTCTACCCATTTACACAATCCATTGTCCCAACCCTTTAGACTTTCCTCATGCCAAAGGAGATTTAATGCAAAGCAGTTGGAGGACAGAAGAAGAGGAGACGAGGATCAGGATCAAGGAGCGGTGGCCAGCCTCGACTTTGATTGTAAGTTGATTCATTTTTCAATTAATAAAAGAATACTTTTCCCGTCCCAATTCATGAGTTATCTATGGTTTGGTTAATTTATGCTTAACTTCTAACCCTTGAATAGAGAAGTAGCATGCATGCATAGTCTTTTTTTTCTTGTTAACAGGTCATCTGTGGAAGGAGCAACGCAAGCAAGTGGTCAAAGCGCAACGGAGGATCTACCTCGAACGTCGGTGACAAGGTTAGTAGTCATTCTCCATGCATGTAATGTGAAAGAGGGGTTTAAATTTTGGGTTGTAGGTTAAAAAGTAATTTCTTTATGGTCAAAATCTGCATGCAAGTCTAACCCTAGTTTTCTAGTCCGTAGGGTATTTTTCCCAACAACACATACGTGCAAAATACTTGCATCTTTTTGAAAAAAAATTAAATTTTGAATGTACATGTGTAAATATTGCACTGAGCATAGTGCATAAATAAGCGGGAGGGGATTGTAATACCCCTAGGTAAATTCCCAAGTGTAAATATCAATGTAATTGTACATTACTTATAATTTGGTGAGATGAAGTAACAATTCTATGGGTTTGGTTATGCATGCATTAAGTTAGTGCATGAGGATCTCACACCAAAGGAGTGCACGCAGTTGTAAAATGATGCAACGTGTAGTTTAATGTTTTGGCACACACCTGTGTAAGTACACATGAATGGAACAATGGAAGTGAAACAAATTAACGAATGCAACACACAAGTGTTAGTGCAAAAGGTTGGCACATTGAGGGAAAAGGCATGCAACCCTGGATTCAACATGCACTATTTTAGTGCACAAGTTTTGAAGGATTGTGAATCCTTTTGTATATAAGTCATGATCTAGTGTGCACATGTGTAAGGGTGCATGGTGGCTCATTGAAGAAAGAGTGTGCACAACTTAGAAGTTTCGTGCACACTAGTTTTGGTGCGTGAACTATATATTTTTTAGGCTCGTGAGAATGTATGCAAAAGATCAATACTTCTATACTGACATGTAAATGTAATCACATGAAATTTAATGAAAATGAATTATTGTGACAAAAATACCACATAAAATTGTTCGGGGGGCTTAAAATCCACTAGCTAACATCAAGGAGGTTGAGATAAAGGGGTTTAAACCCAAAAAGGAATGTTTATTAATATTTCTTTAAAAAGCATAAACTGAGGAATATTATATTAATATTCCTTAAAAAGTGTAAAGTTAGGATATATTATTATATCCTAAGTCCCAGGAAGGGGACAAGTGGCTAAAGGAAGTTCTCAACATGACAAGTGTCAATTTGGGAACATGTTGTGGACTGAAGGAATTTCTCGATTTGACAGATCTCAATTTGGGAACATTCAAGAAAATGGTGTGGAATTAGTCCATTCTGGCATGATTCTAGGGGGATTTTTCATTCAACCATCACAAGGGGGAAGAAAGATGATGGTTTTGGTGGTGAGGAAAATCATTTTTTATGGGTTGATTGTTCTGTCATAGAGTTGTTCAGTGAGTGAACCCATTGTTGTGGTCATGAGATGATTTTGATTGTAGCCAACATGATGAATATTTTCACATATATGGGAGTATGACTTAGCTTGGAGAGATAGACTGAAGAAACAGGTTGTCGGGCCCATGGGTAATTAAACTGAAGAGGTGGGTTGTTAGTATCATGGGACGTGGACTAAAGAGGAAGGTTTTCAGGCCCATGGAAGATTTCATTCTCTCCAGGTGAGAGAGTTGCTAGGGAATTATTTCCCGAGGTGCCAAACTGCAACAACAAGGCTTTTAGACTTCTTGTTCGACCTATTGTTGAATCCTTGGAAGGGAAGTGGGGAAGCTGAAGGACTATTGAGCAAAGAAGGGGAACATTTTCTAAGGTGGGGTATGCATGTGAGGAATGAGAGATTGTAGGTTGGAAGTGCGAATTGGCATCTGTGACAAACTTTCATGCAATTGAGGCACCTATGTACGAGCTACCTGTGGTCTAGTTTCTATAGACTGAGATACCTTAGCTTGGTTGGGAATCGTTACCCAAGTGGACTTTATCCCTAGATCAGGGGTGACCCATTGTTGATATTGATGAACAATGTGGTCTAAGGCTGGGAGGAATGTGGAAGGTCTATGCACAGTTGGTTTTTGTATTCAAAAGATAAGTGCCAATTGTGTGTTAATTATGTTTGCAATTATATTTATGCAATTAGTGTCATGAGTTTATGTTTTTTATGTTGCATGTATGATTATGTGACGAATGTGTATAATATGTATATAATTATGAATTACAAAAGGTTTGTTTATGTTAATTAATGACATAGTTGTATCAGAGTAGTTTTGGTGGAATTGTTGATAAATTGTTACAGAACAGAGTTTTGTAGCATGAATATGCTATAGATGGTATCAGAGATGATGAAAAGAGTATATTGGTGGAATATTCCTATCCTGGGTGGTTGGGTATGTAACAAATTGGTATCATAGCAAGATAAAATTTTAAGTGGTATTGCCCAACGAGGGTGGTTGGGGGTGTTACATATGGACTGACACATGAAATGGAAACTTGTAGTATTGTAGATGGATGGTTTGAAGTTAAAATTCCCTTGAACATGATGAGGCACAGAAAGTGACTTGGAAGCATTTAATTGACAAGTACCAAGAACGTAATGTTACGAAAATAAGAGAAATCTTCGACTGGAAGAAAAAGTATGGCGACACATGGAATTGGTATGACTCAGAGACATCAGATTACCCAAATATAATACGAGATGCAAATCAGTTCCATGTTCAAGGGTGACAACAACTTCCATAAAGGATTCCAAAATACTTGACCCACTTATTTCAATTTTCCCCCATCTAGATAGATGTGTACCTATTAATTTTTTCACGAGATTGAGGAGGGTAACATATACTCAATATATCTCATCCTTCGAATGAGTCCCTTGACATATTTTTAACGAACCTGAGGAGGGAGGGGTTCGGTCTCATATGGGTCTTGGATATTGGACTCACATAGGTCCTTGAATGCATAGTTTTACGATCCCAAAGAAGGTAAAATCGGTGGTTTTTCATATTTAGAGAGTCTGAAAAGAACTTAAACATACTCCATGGATGATTTTTCATAAATTTAGTCTCGCAAACCTGAAAAAAGTGCAAAACAATACAACGGATAACTCTTCTAATCATGATTGATTAGGGTAGTCCTTTTTTTCAGTTAGTCTCGTGAGGCCAAAAAAGAGATAAAATACGACTTGAAAGACACCCTTTCAAACCTTTTAACGATTGTGAAAGGAATCAAGATCACTCGACATTATTTTCATGTTTAGGGAATCTGAAAAAAGCTTAAAGGAAACTCCAGAGAGTTCCTTTTTCATATAGCTTTTACAATTTTGAAAAGGAGATAAAATTGTACTTGGTAACCTATTCTAATGTTTTAACGAGCATGATAAATAACAAAGACTAAGCTCGGTAACTTATTCTGATGTATTTACGAACACGCAAAAGAACAAATACTAAGGTCGTTCTAGAACAAAGACTACTACATTACGATGGGAACAATCCCTAAATGAGGATCACTTCTAGTAGCATGTCTCTCTAGAGGTATTTTCCCCCCATATTACGTGATAGAAGCTAGTGGTCTTTCTCTAGCATGATGTCCATAGGCTGGACACCTGGCCCCCAAGCATTGTTTCCTCTAACGACTCTTCTTCTTTCCTCATTTAGGTGTTTGGTTACTAATGGAAACATTTTCACTAGGCAAAGGAAAATAAGGTTTGAGTAATTGATCTAGAGTGAGACTTGATTTTAATGGGGGGCATCTATTACACACCAAAATATCACACTTGAGTATTTCACCCTAAGTGTTGCAAAGTGACATATGCACCTTGTTAACTTTCTCATGCATTTTCACAAGTGTCATATACACCTTACCTAGTGTTTCATTTACTTTTCCAAGTGTCAAAACCCCTTGACACCATTAAAACATTTTTTCATAACACCTAAGTCATATGGGAGGAGGAAAACCATAATTTCTACATCAAAATACACTTTTTCCTTGGACAATCTGACCCTTTTTTGAGAATTTATGAAGGGTGGCACCCCCATTTCCATACTAGGGGTGGTACCATGTCAACCCCTCTTCCATTATACATGATAACCAATATTAGGGTGGCACCCTGTCTCTCATTGGGGGGGGGGGGGTCATTCTTGTTGAGAGAAAGGGGGGTTCTCCTCCACCTTAATCTATGGGCCAACTCCTTTTGATTGGGTTAGTTGTGTTTGACCCTCATGCTTGAGATTCACTTTAGGATATGATCCAAGCCTTAAGGATACATATCCTCAACCATATCCCTAATTTTCTCATGGTTGTTGTGCCTCTCGAGGCTATATATTGAGGGCTTTCCAAGTTGAAAAGGAGGAAGATTTTAGGTATCAAACCTTTGATCTTGGTAGATGTTACACATTATTTTGTTCACCCTAATGATGATTTCACAAATGTGTGTTCAGGCTCCCAACATGACTTTTTTCCTGAGAAAAGAAACTTCTTTCCTCTTCTATAAGGATGCTTTTTAGAAAGGGCCCACAGGCTGCACATATTAAGCAGTGTGGAAATCTATCATTTTCGCAGGTTGCTCTATATATGGCCCGCGGGATTTCCACAGGATGCTATATAGGCAGGGTACGGCAGCGTTCCAAAGCTAAAAGAGGAAAGAGGTTTCATGAAGTTTCTAGAAGGGGAATCTTCTAGAATGTGAAGTGGCATTCATATGGTTGCGATCCTACTCATTTCTTTGATTCGGTGGGATCATTCTCATCCCTTTAACCACTTCACCTTCTCCTATATAATCATGGAATTCTCATGGAAAAGGTTAAGAAGAAAGATCAAGCAGAGAATTGATGAAAGAATAGGATGAAGACTGTGTGAAGAATCCTGTTTCTAGTGATGCTTGAGGCCACCATTTTCCCATCAAGGTTTTGTGATTATCTTCATGAAAATTTAGGAGCAAGTGTATGTGTGTGTTGGAATGAAGGAACACTAAAAGGGAACTTGCAACATCATGGAAATTCAGTTGTATATTCTACTTTTCATTAAGATAATATGGTGGCACCTCTCTTTCCCATAAAATGACTAGTATTTTATTACATGACTCCTTGATCACATGTTTAGGTTGTCATTGAATTCTAATATTGGTTCTTTCACATTGGTTGGTTTGTGTTATCATAGATTTGATTCCAAAAGTGAACTAGAGTGAAATAGAGACAACAAAGATATAAGGAAGCGATTCATAAGGTATGTTATCTATTCCTCCTTTGGTAGTAAACTCAATGATCACAACTTAGGGAAAGCATCTTGTTCTGTCTCATTTTGTTGTAGATCCAGGTGGATCTAGTGGGATTAGTTCATGTTCTCATCTACCGATTTACCCAATAACAAAATGGGTGAATCCGCTAGGGAAGAACAACTTGATTATGTTTTTTGTTAGCCATTTGTTGTTGACCTATTCTTTTTACTTGAAATCAATCTCTGAGTTCATGGGAGATCCATTTAGACTCTTTGGGTTTGAAAATCCACTTGGATGCTTTTCCCTTTTCTCCAAATTTCTTGATTTTTCAAACACTTCCGCATTTCATATTATAGATAGCCTATAGAAAACTTTGATTTCCGCACCATGTTGGTTTATTTCAGTGTGGGATTTCCACACCCTGTCTGTTTCTAGCCGGCAGAAACTATTCATTTCCGCACTGTGTTATATTGCCAGCCTACGACAGCGTTTGAGAAATTTTTTGGGTTGGGTTTTGGCCTCTGCTGTTACCCAGTTTTTCTTTAGTCAGCTGGGAAAGGATTTTTAATGCCAGTTCTTGATTTTTTATGACTATTTAAGCTTTCTCTTGATTGGTTTCGAAGATTGAACACTTCTCTTTTGATCTTTTTCCATTTTTTGTTTTTGATTTTTATCGACAAGGGTATAATCTCTAGATTTTTGTCTGAGTGCTTGCTCGATTAAAAATATTCGATTGGATTTGAAGTTTTAGGTTGGTAGCACATTTTGGGTTGCTTAATGATCAGACAACCATTTTTTGTTCACATTTGAAAAAACATTTTCTTGTCATTTATTATTTTTATCTCCATTGAAAGATCAATATGGGTGCTTGTTGAGTATTTTATTTTCATTGATTGCTTATCCTTTCTCAATTCCATCCCTATTTTGTTTTTTGAAAGGAAAAAATTAAAGTCTTTCAGTCTTTTAGGTAATCATTTATCCAGAAAATATTGGCATTCAAAAAATTGAAAGAGAACGAATAGTGAAATTACATTGTTGATGATTGTTTGGTATTACATTCAAAGAACAAGAATTGTACATCGTATTTCACATTGTTCCAAAAAAATACCTTCTCCCTACTGTAGATAGAATTCATCGAATGAAAGTTTGCATCATTCATTTCTATTTGCAATTTATTGGGTCAAAGTCCTACACAACATTGGTTTCATTCTCGTTTACCTCTTGTGTAACAAAAACCTCTTAAAAACATTGTGAAATTTAAAACTCAAGTAGTAACTTTTATTTTCTAGGGCTCTTTTACACCAACATTAGCTATGCTAGAGCTTTGGAATAGGTGGTGAGACACACTCTCCAAAGAACCAAACACACAATAGTATCTTGTGATAGGGAATGTTCAAATCCATTTGCAACATTTTGTCCTGGGAAGCCCTTCTCACACAAGGGTCAAACCTGAGGTCGGATTGAGATTGGCAGAGTTACTCACCTTGCTTTGTTGGTCTCAGTATAGAGATTGCATGTATTATGGGGGTTGCTTGAAGGTATACCCACAATGATGAGTGGAAGCCCCTCAAGTTGATTTCGGGCTCGATACCCTGCCCTTGCATGTGGATTGGACTGTCAAATATTTCCCCAAGCATCATTGTTGATTGTGGTAACTTTAGTAGCCTATCTTTTTAGGGTCTTACATAAGGTGATTGCGAAGGGGTAAGTCTTCACGGTACCTAGAATTGACGTTGGCCAGAATCACTCAGACTCCTTGGAGGGTATACCCACGATTATGTGTGGGAGCTTGCACCAAGGTGAAAGTCTGTTAAGCAGGTCGTCAATGTAACTTTTCCACCCTAGCCCAACCCCTTCTTATCTTGGTCTTGCAACATTGGATTTCATCACCAACTAGTGATTTTGAAATAAGAAGTTTTTGTTTGTCTGGTTTGAACTCTAGATTTTATTAGTGAGTGCTATTTTTTGTCATAGTTACCCATAGATTTTTTTGCAAAGTTTTTGGTTTGGGAAATATTGACCCTCCATGCCATTCACGTAGAATCCAAGGCCTACCTCCAGAAGATCCACCAGAGGGCTCTCCTCAACAAAGTGAGGTCCAAGACACTGCCACTCCACGAGTGGAAAGAACTGACTCTTTAGATAATTTTTGAATTTCTTCCTCTCTAGAGTCTTTTCAACTTCCTCATGATTCCGAGAGACATATTATTCGGCTAAATTCATCCAGAGATCTTGTTGTTCAAACTTCTGGACTACCAATTGGACCTCTTGTAGGTCTTGAAGGCCAAGATCCATTTTGGACTACTGACATATCTAGATGGGATCTTTTTGGAGCTGGGTCAAGTGTTGATATACTTGTCATACCTGAGTTACCCGAAACGTCTATTCAAGACAGGATACCTCTAGATCATTCTCCCATTACAACTACCTATCTATTCGCTGGTTCAGACACCCCGTCATTTGATCCTAACTCGACCATCCCCCTTCAGATGGCCCACTTTACAATGGTCCCAAATGCTATGACTATTCCCACCAGGACTACGGTGGCTAGCCAAGCTCCCATTAGCACACCTCTTTCACCTAGACCTTCCCCGTCGCTTCCTCCTGGGTATAATGCATTGAATGCTTCTATCCTTATCCCTACTCAGGTTCCATCTGGAGCATATGGATTTTTTTCTCCTTATGGGCATAATCCTATTGCCGGTATCATTATGACACTTCCCCAGCCCCCCTCCAGAGGGTCTTATCCACATTTCACTAGAGGATTTGGCCCTAGTGGCATTAATCGGTCTTTCAAACCTAATTATCAGATTCCTATTGGCGAACAATTCAACCGTGGGGGCCAATATCAACCCTAGTTTTGTGGTCAAACCCCAATTGTGACGCAACCTCTAGTTGGAGGACAACCCCCACCCAGCCCACCCTATGGACATAACATACCAGTAGCTTTGGCCCAGTATTGGAATTTTCTTACCCAGGGTAATACTTAGTTGACTGGGGGGAAACAACCTCAAGTCATCTCTTTCATACCCCCTAACCCCAGGACTTCCAATCCTATTTGGCATTTGAACGCTCAATCTAGTGTCCCTTTCCAAGGGAACATCCCTAATCAGTACAACCCCATGGGATAACTACCTCCACACCTACAATCGAATCTTCTAGGATCTTTGCATCATATGCAAACTACTTACGGTCCTACTGGTATACCGACGAGACTTCCTCCCCAAAGTCACCATTACCCTCACATGCATAGACAATTACCCTTCTTAGCCACTTTGGATCTACCCGACTTGTCTAGGATTTTGAATGACCCTATCCATCACTCTCCTCATTGGCCTTTCATACCGGCCAAATTACCATCAAACATTCCTAAGTTCGATGGTAAACCAGGAGAGTATCCAAACATTCATGTAATGAATTTCCACCTTTGGTGTTCATCCAATTATTTGATAGATGACTCCATTCGGTTACGTCTTTTTCAGTGAACTCTCATGGGTTCAGCCACGAAGTGGTATATAGAATTACCATGAGGCTTCTTCGCTGACTTTAATACCCTAGCTATGGCTTTCCTTACTCACTACTAGTTTCCAATCCATTATGAAATGAAAACCGAGATCTTGATTTCTTTCAAGCAAAATAAATCCATTCATATCTCCGATCACATTCATGAGTGGAGATGAAGATGACGTTTAATCAAACTCGATCTTCCCGATCAGTTATTTGTAGAATGGTTCATGAAATCCTTCATGAATGACATATCTAAAGACATTTCCATGGGTGGAGTTGTCACAAAAGAACAGGCGATCAGTCATGCCTAGTACCTCGATCTCGTTTATCCACAAATAGGTACTCTTTACGATATTCTCCCTGGTGCACCTCGTCCTTCTACCACAACCACCTCAAAAACCCTAGCAACTTCTCATGTTGTTGATGGTGTGATAGGTACCTTCCATTCTCAACCTCAATCTGCATAGGCCTCTCACACCAATCCCAAATCCCATTCTTCTAATGTTCAAAATGCTCCGACGCCCACTCCTCCCATTGGTAAAACTTTAGAAATGAATGTTGTTCAATCAACTCCTACCGGTAAGAATAAATCTAAAAAAGGGAAGGGTAGGAATAAGGAGGATAAAAATAACAACCCACAATATGACAAGACCAAGTGCCAACCTGCTGATGATAAGGAAAACACAAACCTTGCTATCCTTTCCTTATCTATGGTGATGATCACTACACGAAGGACTGTCCTAGACATGTCGAGTTCATGAAGTTCCTTCAAGGGACCCAAAAACATCCTACACATGTCGTCTTGTCTCAACCCTTCCCTTCTCAACAACAGGCTCAATTGGTCATCCATGATCAACCTTCTTCCTCCACTACCTCTTACATACTTATGTGTAACGGTGATTCGAAGAAGAATGACATCACACTTACCACTCGTGCCAAAGATTACTCTTCCTCCAAGGAGAAAGTTGACGATATACCACCTTCGTTGGTTCAACAATATCCCTTGGCTCCACCTTCCAATAGTCCTCTTCATATTGAATGACCAAACCCCGATACAGTCCTTCTCCCTCCTCCCAAGGGAATGGTTAGAAAGTCTTCTATGAATCCTCATGCACATGCTGCCCAAAACTATAGTATTGTAGAGGATGTGGCACAAGCACCATCCACAATGTTAGCTCTCAAAGTCCTTCAGAGTTGTCCTACACAATGGAAGGCACTATTAAAAGCTATCGGTGGAATCGACCCTACGGATACAAATTTAATAATCTTTGACCTGGAAGATCACATTCCAAGGTTACCCCCTTAGCTTGCATTTCAAATACAAGTTGTTGTTGCTGACAAGAACATTTGTAGAACAGTTATTAATGAGGGTGCCTCGACATGTGTCATGTCTAATGCCTACTGGAAAGCCATTGGCTCTCCTTCCTGAACTGAATCACACAACATGCTCAAAGCCTTTAATGGCTCTAGCTTTAAACCCTACAGTGTACTCCCTTCGTTGCCTATTACATTAGAAGGAAAAATGGTCAACGTTGAAATTGAGGTATTTGTCGCAACTCTCGATTACAACCTTTTACTTAGTCATAGCTAGATCAATTCCATGTGTGTAGTCATGTCTACTCTTTTCCATATCATATGTTTTACACATCAGGGAAAAGTAGTTACAGTAGACAAACTGGCCTTCTTTAACTCTGATACACGTACCAACAACATACCTTTCATTGCAAAAACACCCCCTAGGTACAAGAATGTTGGTGTGGGTCTACTAAAATATTCAACTCTGATGGGTATGTTTCCAATCCCACCACCCGACGTTCTACCTCCTTTGGTTTCCTCGATTAATATGATTTCCACCTTCATCTACGAAACTCCTGTGTCTTCTGACCCATGGATAGTACCCAAACCTGGTGATTATCTTCGCTATGGCAACTAGATTCCTTTAAGTTCGATTGAATCCGCTTACCAAGCCATTCAATTGGCTGACCCTTCTACTCTCTCTCTCGGTGATTCATCTCCTGATCCGTTCCATGTTATTTTTCCCATGGACGAGATGATTATGTCGGTTATGTCGATGGAAGATACCCCTTGGGATGATGGGCATCATCGTTCCATTCTCTTTCTCGAACAACACACCATCGAGAGTTACCAATGGATCTCAACTCTGTCGACCGTTGTCACTATTTCTTCAGATCTTGAATCCACACACGATGTGTTATATGAAGGGAACTTAAGTAAGATTTCACCCACTATCCCCCTTGACATATCTATTAAACCTGGCATTGTCGAAAATGTCCACATCGGAGCTTCATGTTCCACCAATGAGGTTGTCACATATAAGTCACTTTTTCAAGAATTTTGTGACATCTTTGCGTGGAGCTACGAAGAGATGCTAGGTATTGACCCTGATATTGTTGTACATGGAATTAAGACCTACCCGGATGCTAAACCCGTCCGGAAAAGAATTCTCTCGGTCCACCCCGGTAAAGCAACTGCTATCAAGCTTGAAGTAAAAAAACTTCTTAAAGCTGTATTTATTTATCCAGTGACTTTGACTGATTGGGTATCCAATTTAGTTCCAGTTAACAAGAAACAAGGTACGATCCATGTCTTTGTTGATTATAGGGATATCAACAAAGCTTGTCCTAAGGACAACTTTCCTACCCTCTTCGTTGACCAAATCTTCGACGATTACGTCGGAAGTGAAATCTTCTCTTTGATGGATGGTTTCTCTAGATATAATCAAATCAATATCCTACCCACAGATCAACACAAAATTTCTTTGATTTGTCCTTGAGGAACTTTTGCCTACTGGAAACTACCCTTTGGTTTGAAAAATGCTAGTGCAACATTTCAACATGTTATGTCTTATGCTTTACATGATATTAAGCATATTGTACAACCCTATTTAGATGACCTACCAGCACATTCCACACATCGTAGTGATCATCCGGCCCACCTCCGAGCCATTCTCCTTTGTTGTCGGTTCTATCATATATGCTTAAGCCCACATAAATGTGTCTTTTGTGTGGATTCCGACTGACTCTTGGGATTTATTGTGTCCTGTCAGGGGATCAGGGTAGATCCTTTGAAGGTCAAGGTGATTCTCAATCTCCCTCCTCCTTCCTCACTTCACCAGCTACAAAGTTTGCAAGGGAAGGCAAACTTTCTATGTCATTTTATCCCAAACTACGCTGAGTTAACACTCAGATTTATTCAAATACTAAAGAAGGGCTCTAATTTTGTATGGGGTACCATTGCCAACAAAGCCTTTGACGCTTTGAAACTGATTTTAACCCGTAGCCCACTACTTTTCCTGCTCGATTATAGTCAAGATTATTTCCTTTATCTCGCTGCTTTGGACTCTACCATTTCCATGGTTCTGGTCCAAGAAGATGATTTACACGATGAAAATTTCATTTATTATTTGATTCAGAGTCTCATGACTACCGAAGCCAAGTACTTACATGTTGAAAAACTGGCCTTGGCAGCTGTTCAAGCTGTCAAACGTTTATGTCACTATATTCTATTATGTAAGACCACTGTAATTTTCGATTGCAACCCTATGAAACACATTCTTACACGCCAATTTCTAGGGGGAAAATACTCCAAATGGATAGTGATTCTCTAGGAGTTTGACTTAGAATTCAAACATGCTAAGTCCAAGAAATCCTTGGTGTTTTCCGAACTAATATGTGACCTTCCATGTGCTAAGACAGAAAATGTGGCAGAGGATTCCCTACCAGATGAATCCCTTTTTCTGATCAGTTCTGATGATGCTTGGTATGGATATATTATCATTTATCTCCAGACTCAAAATTTCCAACCAGACCTCTCTAGTATAGACCATCATCTCACTTGCTATCAATCCCACCAATACAACATTCTCAATGACACTCTTTATCGACATGGTGTTGACTCTATATTCTGACATTGTCTCACCTTTGATGAGGCTGAGAAAGCCTTGAATGACTGCCACTCTAGAGTGTTGATCCGGATTTATGTAGGAACACAATGAAATACAGAAATACACATAAACGCAAAGATGCAGCGGAAATAAGACTTCATTTCATTAATAACAAATGACTGAAATATGCTTACAGACAGAATGGAAAAAACTAGCTAGGGCGCTGGTAGCTTATCTCTAAGAAGAGATGTTGCTGCTACTCGCATCTGTGAGAAGATGATTACAATGAGGCTCTAGAGGCATTTTTACAATAGATGAGAATGCCAAAAGTCATAGACATCCAAAAACCTAACCCTAGGAGATGAAGCGCCAAAAGT
>JZKD02S0476039.1:204880-235801 GCA_000966675.3 Picea glauca
TTTTTTTGTCCGAAGACCAAAATATCAAAATATGAAGCTCATAGCTTCTATAAAATGGCATCATGGATGTTTCTCATAGTAACAAACTACTTCTCGTGCTACACTACGGAGCAATCGTCTCAGTGGACCAAACACGCCTATGGTATGGCACTGGAAATGCCTCGAGACCTCGCCGAAAGACATATCTGGGATGCCTGCAGTCAAACCCTCCAGAATTTTCTTCTTTGCTTCATAATAATCCACATCCCATCCTACTACTACTGCTACTTACCCTCCCCTCTGGATAGGGGATGTACCTGGGGTCCATAATGACCCTACATCTGTATGGTCAAAATATTTTAATTAGTCATTGGATTGAAAACATAAAAAAAATGTTTAATATTTTGAAAAAAATTATAAAAACACCATAAAAGAAAAATGTTTTTCTTACCTAGATCACCCCACTAAGCACCCTCAGGTACCACAGAGTTAGGATCATTGCGAAAATCCAGCCCAACATACGCATAGTCATTGATCATCAAGATCTGGGGCTCCAACCAATCAAAAAATGTACCATTGTATTTAATAATGGGGCCCACTACATGCCGAGACATGAGATCACACCACCACTTCATCCGCAGATCTCGTGGTGCTGGTATATTCCAATCTACCTATAAGCGTAGGTGAGAGACTCTCTCTAGGAAGAAAGATACCAAAATGGATCCATACCCAAATTGTTTTAGCTCCTCGTTCTTTCTCTTGGTCAGTTGACTCTTCATACTCTGGAGGAGTCCATTGCACTAGTTTAACACATGAGGTTCTGTGCATTCCACGACATATTGGAAGTAGCTCTACAGAGCCATGTGCAGAGAAGAACTCCTTACCATCTGTGCAATGGTGAAAATAATGGTTCTAAGAGCTAGATCACGAACCCCTCTGATATCCACTTTACCCTTGTGCCTCTCGGCCTCAGGTTCACAATAGCGTCTGATGTATTCACTCATCGGAAAACCACCACCTCAACCTCCTGTTAAGGTCACTTGCACCCCATGAGGGGATAGCCTTGTTAAGAAGTAAATATCTTTTATGTCTAAGGAAATCACATGAACACCCACATGAAATACTTGTTGGTCCACATCCCACATATGGACCAAATATTCCAACAGTCTCAGTTGGGCTCTCATGCCCTAAATCTTGAAGAACTTTAACAAACCACATTGTCGTAGGGAATTTATGGTGCCTAGATCATTTAAATCCATTGCATCTTCATCTTCATGCTCTCTTTCTCTCCACTCCAACATTTTTGCAAATCAAAATACCATCATGGAGATGAAAGAAAGAAGTTAACACCTTCAATCGTCATTTTTAGAATTCTTTTTGGTCCAACACATCATTTTCTTTTTGGGTTTTCGGCCGCCACAACTGGGCTTCACTTATAGAGTAGGGTTTCCACAGGTGAACCGTTGGGTGCCTATGAAAATCCTTTATTTCCACAGGCCTCGATATAGGGCACCTGCGGCGGCCCCAACGCACGCCTATGGCCCAAACATTCACCACAAAAATTATCTTTTAACCAATTGAAATGAATTTTAAACCATTGAAAATGAATAAGACAAGGTACTCATCGTTTTCACGCAAACTATTCGTCGAATGATTGCCTGTGCTCCCCGCAATTGACCGCTGAAATATGAGGTGAAAAAAGGACTCTAAGACAAGTTTTTGACCAAATACAAATGAAATAGTGGAAGTGATTTCTTATCCCTACTTATCTCATTTTTTACTTTTTCTAAAAATATTTTATATCATTTAAATATATTTTCTCAAAAACCTACCAGCCTAATGGTCTCATGAGTGTTTTGTTTCTCGCATATGGGCAGACTAGGGTTCTGGACAATGAAGTGTGGACAGTTTTTGCGCTTTGTTTTTCTTTTTCATCGTGTGTATGATTACTTTTTAGGGTTTTTTAGAAAAACCTTGAGCTTAGTATTTTTTCATTCTCATGCTCGAAAATTGATGAGAATGTAACTGAGTATACTTTTGTCGTCTTTTCGTACTCATCATGGTAACATGAAAATAAAAAAAATTATGGAGTAACCTTTAAGCTCTTTTCGCACTCCATAAAAAATGAAAAGATTGTCAAGCAACCTTGTTCTTTTCACACTCATAAAAGTATTTGGAAAACTTTTTTAGTCCTATCAAATTACTTTATGAAAAAGGAACTGGGAAAGTTCTCTTTAAGTTTTTTTCAGACTGTCAAAATTTGAAAAACCCATGAGTTTTATATCTTTCGACTCATTAAACAAACATCAAAAGACCCACATGGGACCGAACCACTCCTTCTTAGGGTTCTCTAAACATACTCTGAGGGACTCGTCCAAAATATGACCTTACATCAACAAGCATATGTTATCCTCCTCAAGCTTGCGTAAAAATAAAGAGGTACTCGCCAGAAATGGTGGGGGGGGGATTTGGGAAAGAGGTGTGTCTCTGTATTTGTGTTAGTGGTAGTAAGCATTGCTCTTGAACATGACAGCCCCTTCATCATTTGAATCCGGGTTGGAAAATCCATTTGTCTCTCATCTGACTTTCTGCAAATTCATATCTTGGGTCATCTTTGATTCAATGCTTCCAAGACCAGTGTCATACCATTCATATGTTCAAGAGAAGTTCAACGAATCCCTCTATTGAGTCAGCCATATGAAATTGTCAATTCCTAGCATGTCAGCCTTCCTTGTGTCAGTTTCAAATCATGTTCGTACTTTTCTCTACCCTAAATCTGTTACTTATTCCATGTCATTAGATGGGGGATACATCAAGGCCCTCCTGTGACTTCAGCTCATTATTTAGGAACAAGACTTAGAAATTATTTAGTGCCTTAGAGCCTTCATGCCTCAATGGCAGGTTTCTTCGCTTTCGAAAATGGATTTACATCATTGATCCCTGATCGAGAGATTCCATCGAGTGTTCGAATTCAACTCACCTAGTCACACTCGTTGGATTTTACTATTGTACCTTGGGAGTCATTGACATCAATGGTGATTTCCCTCGTGCTTGTTAACATTTTTCATTAGTGACCGGTAATTAAGTGGTTTCTAACCATGTTCGACTTCAATGCCTGTAATCACATGGCTAGATTCGTACTAATGGATGACAGGATTGAAGACCCTAGACCTCATCATTTTTTATCTAGGTTGCGATGGAGTATTTATGATTTTCATTGACACATAGATGGACTTTGTATGTCTCATGGCTATGTCTGTATCTGATTTTTCCAATACATAGATCCACAATGTATTCTTGGTGGCTATGTAGAATCTTGATGACATGGATCCATAGTGTATAGTTGGTGTCCATGACTTATATTCATGATTTCAATCATCTATAGTCTGAACATGGGAATGCCTACTTCAGACATGGTATAATATTTTGCGGATGCTTGATTGTTTGCAGGTTCCCAATTGGAGCGCTCTTTGTTCCTGACACACACACACACACACACACACATTTTTACAAAGTATTTCAGCTGTCATGAGTTCTAGCCTCATACTTTGGGGGGAATTATGTTACACATTATTTTGGTCACGCTAATGATGATTTCACAAACGTGTGTTCAAGCTCCCAATTTTACTTTTTTCTTGAGAAAAGCAACTTCTTTCCTCCTCTATAAGGATTCTTTTTAGAAAGGGTCCACAGGATGCACATATTACACAGTGCGTAAATCTATCATTTCTACAGGCTTCTCTATAGCTGGCCTATGGGATTTTTGTAGGCTTCTATATAGGCAGGGTGTGGCGACATTCCAAAGATAAAAGAGGAAAGAGGTTTCACGAAGTTTCTAGAAGGGGAATATTCTAGAATGTGAAGTGGCATCTGTATGGTTGTGATCCTACTGGTTTATCTGATTTGGTGGGATCATCCTCATCCCTTTAACCACTTCTTCTCCTATATAATCATGGGCTTCTCATGGAAAATGTTAAGAAGAAAGATTAAGTATAGAGTTGATGAAAAAATAGGCTGAAGACTATTTGAAGAATCTTGTTTCTAGTGATTCTTAAGGCCACCATTTTTCGATCAATATTTTGTGATTATCTTCATGTGAATTTCGGAGCAAGCGTATGTGTGTGTTGGAACGAAGGAACACTAAAAGGGAAATGGAAACATCAAGGAAATTCGGTTGCATCTTCTACTTTTCATTAATATAATACGGTGGCACATTTCTTTCCCATAAAATGACTAGTATTTTATTACATGACTCCTTGATCACATGTTTAGGTTGTTATTGAATTCTACTATTGTTGCTTTCATGTTGGTTAGTTTGTGTTATCACAGATCTGATTCCACGAGTGCACTAGAGTGAAGTAAGGACAACAAAGATATAAGGAAGCGATTGATAATCTATGTTATGTATTCTTGCTTTGGTAGTAAACTCAATGATCACAACTTAGGGAAAGTGTCTTGTTCCGTCTTGTTTTGTTCTAATTCTAGGTGGATCTAGGGGGATTAGTTCATGTCTGCATCTACCAATTTACCCAATAACATTACATTTGTGCAAGGGAAGGATGACGAGATCTTGGAGAAGTGTTTCATTATCATCCATGGTGTGTAAGTGTTCTTTTTGGGTTCTCATTTTAATATACTCGACCTATTTCCTTCAAGCATGTGTATTCTTACATGTCATTGTCTAATGTTCCTTCGATCTTCATAGATGAATTTTTTTGACCTAATCAACTAGACTAGGAGGTAGTCGTTTCTCTTTGTTTACTATTGTAGGTATCAAGTTTTTCCAGGGAGTTTGGATATCAAGATAGGATTGGAAGCAGTGAGGACAAACTTGAAAACAAGGTGCATCACACCCTTTCTCCCTCTCTCTTTCTAATTGGTTAAACTGAGTTGAAAGGGATGTTGGTGTCCACTTGTTCTTTTATGTCTTGGTATTAGGGGTCTGTAATCCAAGGGAGGTTTCATATGTCTGCAAAAGAAATATTTTGTAACAACTATGAATCCACAAGGACGGTGCAAAGATGTCACTCAGCTTCCCAAACCATTCATCACTTAAGATCTTGCAAATTTCTCAACACTCAACAATCCAAAGTATGCCATCTCTCTTATCTCCATGCTGCACAACCAAGAGAATGGGTCCCCTTCTCTACCACACCATCCCTCAAATTTTCCACCTTCTTCTAGGGCTCCAGTGCATCTAGTAAAGAATCTCCATGCTGGGAACTCTCAGGACTCACAGCTATGAACAAAACTTAACACATGCCAATGTAACTCATACACACAGGCATGTATTTTAGGGATGGAATACACAAGTCATTACTATAACCAAAAAACAATGTCTTCTTCCTCAACAATTTCCCCCCAAGTCCCAAACAATAAAAAGAATGAAGGGAAAAAAGGAATGAAGAGTGAATAGATAAGAACAACAAATAAGAACCATGGAAAAAAAACCCCAAACAACTCACAATAGGTGTTTATATATTTACTTGCAAATGAAGAACCACATGGAATTCTCCAAGAATCTCATGTAACTGATTCTCTCAATTAAAAAAATCATAGGTAAAAAAATATAATAAAAATATTTATCCCCTTAATCCCCCTCTCTCATGGAATCATATCTCCTTATAACTCTTGTCCTGGTTTGTCTAGCAACCAACAATGTATTTTATTATTGATAATAATCGAAGAATTACATTTCCTAGGAACTTTGTCCTATTTTAATTTTTTAGGCACTGTATACTTTCATCAAATAAACAAATTACATTATTTAATATGGGGACTAAAAACTGGGGTATTACATTCCCCCCCACCCAGTTCTTTTGGCATTGTCCTCAATGCATATACATATCTGAAAATCAAAATTTCAAAATTATTCAAAAAAAATTGGGTATTATATATGCATGACATCTTCATGCTACCAAGTAGCATCTTCAAGACCATAGTAGGTCCACTAAACTTTTACTGGCTCTAAATTGATCCTGAAGCTTTTTTTTTTTTTTGTCCAATATGCACACTGGATGGACCTGAAAGTCTCCCTCTAGCTCCACCTGAAACAAATTCCAATCAATAGCATGTTTAGGATCATGTACATACGTTTTCATAAAGGAGAAATTGAATACATTATGTACATTCATGGAAGTATGAGATGCAAGAATGTATGCAATTGGCCCTATTCTATCTACTATCTCAAATGGACCACATAATCTGGTTGTTATCCTTGTACAACTACCGAGCTTCAATGAGCTCTTCTTAGGATTCACTTTAAAAATAACATGCTCCCCCACTTTAAATTATTTGGATCTCCCATTATTTTCTACATAACTCTTTTATCTATCATGTGCTACCTCCAAATTCGTCTTAACTCTAATCATCTGGTCTTCCCTGTTCTTGAGCAATTTTGGCCCAAGTACCACTCTATCAGATGGGTTATCCGAACTCACTGGAGTATTGAATTTACTACCATACAAAACTTCAAGTGGGATCATCTACAATGAAGCTTGATACCCATTATTATAGGCACATTCAACCAAGTGCAAGTAATCTTACCACTTAGATGGCTTATCCATCACATACATTATCAGCATGTCTTCAATTACTTGGTTGACTCTCTTTTCTTTCCCATCTGATTGTGAATGGTATGATGTGATAAAGTTCAATGTGTACGAAATCCTTTAAAAAATATCCTCCATAAATTTGAACTAAACTTTGTATCTTTGTCTGAAACAATTTCCTTAGGTATCCCATGAAACCTAGCAATCTCCCTCATCTAAATTTATGCAATATTAGTTATTGTATGTGTATTTTTTATAGGAATAAAATGAGCATTCTTTGTCAAATTATCAACCACTACCATGATTGAATCATGTTTCCTTGTCATCCTGGGAAATTTAGTTATAAAATCAATGGTTACCACTTCCCATTTCTTCTCTGGAATTGGTAATGGTTGTAGCAAACCCATTGGGTGTCTATGTTCAACCTTCACTCTTTCACATTCCATACATCTAGTAATGTAGTCAACAACATATTTCTTCATTCCTAGCCAAACAAATTGGCTTCTTACTATTGCAAGTAACCAAGATGTTCGACATATGGAAAATTATGCATTTCTTTTAATTCCAAATTCCTAAGTTCTCCAGAACTAGGAACATAAATTCTAATTTTTATGCATAAGTAATCCATATTCCGTCATCTCATATTCTTTAATTTTTGGTTGTACATTTTCTTGTTGTAAGCTTTCTTTTATCTGAAGTTAATGATGATTTGTAACAACAACATCCAAAATTTTGTTCTTCAAGTCTTATTAATGCATACTAATGGTTGTAGCATGCATGAGATGTACTCTTCTACTGAGTGCATCAACAATTTTATTTTCTTTTCCTTTGATATGATTGATGCCAAAATCATATTCACTTAAAAATTCCATCCATCTCATTTTCCTAGCATTCTAGGTTGGTTGTTCAAAAAGATATTTCCGACCACTATGGTCTTTTCTTAATTCAAATCTCTTTCCCATGAGATAATTCCTCCACATATTCAATTCATTAACAATGGAAACAATATCCAAGTCAATTGTGGAATAACGTTTATCATGTTCTTTAATCTTTATGGGCTCATAACCAATTGCATGTCCATTTTGAGTGAGGACTCCGCCAAGTCCTTCCTTGCATGCACCTGTACATACCATAAAACTTTCATTTGGGTCAGAAATATTTAAAATAGGTGCACTAGTAAGTAATTCTTTCAACAAATTTAAGTTTCCTTCACACTATGTTGTCCATTCAAATTTAATTCCCTTCTTTTGCAAATAAGTAATGGGATGAACAATCTTAGAGAACCCTGCTATAAATCTTCTGTAGTGAACAACTATTCCCATAAAATATATAACTTATTAAACATTCATGGGTGTTTTCCATCCTCTAATGGCTTCAATCTTCTCTAGATATACTGGTATACCATTTTCTGAAATAATGTGTCCCAAGTAGTGGATATGTTCTTGGTAAAAAGAACACTTACTAATCTTGGAATACAACTGATGTTCCCCCAACACTTGCAACACCAATATTAGGTGATGTTCATGTTCTTCATCTAACTTAGAATAGATAAGTATGTCATACAATCATACTATGACAAACATATCCAAACAATTTTTCAATATGCCACTCATTAAGTACATAAAGACATCTGGTGTAATGGTCAATCCAAATGGCACCACTACAAATTCATAATGTCCATACCTACTTCTAAAGGTTGTCTTATTGATGTCTTCTTCCTTGATTCTTACATGGTGGTATCTTTATCAAAAGTCTATCTTTGAAAATAAATTTCCCCATCTTATTTGATCAAAGAGGTTATCAATTCTGGGTAGATGGTATTTTTTATTCACATTGGCTTTATTCAACTTTCTAAAGTCAATACACAGCCTCAATGTTCCATCCTTCTTTTTGAAAAAGGGTATTAGTGCTCCCCAAGGTGAAACACTTGGACGTGTGTACCCTTTCTTCAAAAATTCTTCCAACTGCATTTGTAATTCCGTCAATTCTGATGTACTCATTCTGTAAGGTGTTTTTTATACCAGGGAAGATCCTGGTGCTAAATCAATAGAGAAATCTATCTCCCTCTTTGGTGGTAATTCTGATATTTCTTGGAATACATCTTCAAATTCTTGGAAAACATCTCTTTAGTTGTAGGGAGGAAATCTCCCTTATAGAAATGGTTCTTGGAACTCCTTTCACAGTGCTATGTTTTCTTTCTTCATCAAGACATGTAAATGTCTTGTTATGACAATATAGGAAAACATGATTCTTGTCCAACCAATCCATTCCAATTATAACATCATAATATCCCAATGGTATAATATTTATATCAGGTTTAGTATTCAATGTGTTAAGACTTATGGAACAATCTCTGACCATCTCATTGATCCTTCCTTTGGTTCTAGTGGCTAGTTGAACCAAACTTGATCTTTCAAGATTACTTTTCTCCAAATGTAATCTATCCACTATTTTAAGATCAACGTAGCAATGACATTCTCTTGAATCAATTAAAATAGAAAAAAACTAATTAATGATCTTACCTTCCACCTTGATCATATTGGATTGGTAGTCTACTTGTCGTTCTCGTAAGGTTGCATATATTATGCCCATGGCTTCGATGTTGTGCATAGTATTCATTGTATCTCTGTTGTGAGGGAAATCCTTGTATAGGTGATTTTCTTTGCACCCCCAACATTGGATTGGTGGTCTTCCTCTTTTCTTGAAGGAGTCTTGTTTCTTTCTTTCATCCTTACTAGGCTGATCTTGCTGATTTTTATTTGGGATATTTTTATTGAAAGGAGGTTTGAATCCCTTCCTTCTCTAATAATATTTATCCTTCTTCTTATCCCTCCAAGGCTTCCGCATGGATTCTCTGCCCTTACCTTTATCATACATGTATTTATCCTTCCTAATGGTCTCTTTCAAAGTCCTAGGCTCATCATACTGACTATTTCCCTTATCAAAGGATCGAATTCCACTCAAAAACCTCTATATTTTCACCTTCTCATCCTTTATAAATCCCACATACTTTAGAAATCCCAAGAATTTATTTTCATACTCTTCCATGGTCATGCTTCCAAACCTAAGTTCAAAGAACTCCTGCATTTTCTTTTCATAGATGTTCTCTGAAAGGTACTTGTTGGAGGAAGGCCAAAGGCCAAAGAGGAAAAGCATGGCATTTTTGGGAAAGAAAGCGTGCGCAAGAGAAGAAAAAGATGGAAGGAAACATAGCACATGCGCATGCAAGGAATGCGTGCACAAGGGAAGCGACAGCTGGAAGGAAGAACACCATGCATGTATGAAGAAGAAGACATAACGATGGTAGGGTTAGAGTTTTGGTAATGTATTATAAATGGCCGAAGAGCCTAAAATGTATAAATATAGTTGTTTAGGCATCATGGTCAGTTCACTTCATAGTACTATTAGGCTATTGTAAGTTACGCATGAGTTGATGCAATATGTAATGTTTTGTTGTAAGACCTATTTTGTAAGTTGTTGAGCTATAAGAGACGAGAGAAGGTAGACCTTTAGGATTAGATCACAGGCTGAGGAGCCTGGTGCGATCTAGTTCGCCTCATATAGATCCTACCCATCAGAGGGGAGTTGTAATCACTCAATGTTGTAGATGCAAAAATAATATAATAAAAGAGCTTAGAACCAAATATTTGTGGACGTAGACCTAGGAGGGGGTCAACCATGGTAATATCTGTGTTGTGTGATGAATGTTTGCATGTATCTATTGTCTGAAGAAGTTATTATTATGTTGAATGCATGAATTATTATATTGTTTGTTTAAGTGATTTTGTGATATTAAGGGAATAAACCTATGGATCTACTGCATAAATCGTGAATAATAATATGTTTCATTTACAAGTCATAATAATGGTTCAATATTTAGCGTGATTATCTCATACTCAATCCTAGGCTGTAGACACCTGAGGATTACAACCACACCTTAAAGTTATCTCGGGTGAGACTACGTAGTGCATTTTGTGTGCTGCGTTGCCTTCTGGTTTGCCAGGAGGGACGATAGTTTTAGAGGATTTTTTGGAACCCCAAATAGACATGAAACCTAGGTCAATAAACTTAGACAATATAGGAGAGAAGTGACCAACAAATTGTTTTGTTTCTGTTGGTAGGAACAAGAGAGGATTGAGTAGAGAAGATAACTCGAAGATCTGTCAGAAGAAGATTAAGAAAAGGCTGGGGAAGAGACCAATGAGCCATTAGGAGGGAATGTTGAGGCCATGGAATCCCACAAAAGCAGAGATCAAAACTTGGATAGGAACTAAGGAGATAGAGTTTGCAAAAAAATAAAATAGAAACCCTAGACTAACACCTCACAAATATCTTGATAAATATGTGTTTACTGATTTACACGAAGTATTTTTCTGTGATTTTCCACATCTACTATAGGATTGGATACTAAGGTTGAAGGATAACCACACAACGAACCAAATTCGACAGCTAGAATGGACCCCAGTACATATTGAGCAACTTCAACAGACCAACAAAATGTTCACCCACACAGTAGACTTTTGGCTTGATAGTATTGTGGTAGGTTTTATCATAGATTTTGTAGTAGACACAACGAAGTCGTACAACATAGTGGAGCAAGAGTTTCTATGGGGACCTCGAGGAAGGTACATTAGATCAATCTATACTTCGATTAATATGTTTCTATATAACAAAGGTGTAATGACAATGGAATCAGACAGCTAAACTTCCCTATGTGCATGGGGGAAGGGGGGAAGAACTGACAGAAAGAGGAGAAATGGAAGGAGGAAAGGATAAGGGAAAGAAGGAGGAGGAACCTTTGGACCTGATCAGGATGGATGATGACCAGATCAAGTGGATATTGGTGACAATGGGAAAGATGCGTAACAGAGCACCCTACCAATACAAGGTGAATACCATGAAGAGAGATATAGCCACAAGGGAAGGCTTGGCAAGTGACGAGGAAGATGTAGAGGATATCTGAGTTGTGGAGCAAATTGAGGAAATCTCGTGTGCAATATATGAGTGAAAGACAAGAGGTCCAAGAGTGGGAGGAGAAGGAAACCATCTTATCCATATTAATGTCATTTTGGAACCCATAATCCCATGTGCAACTAAGAAACCAAAGAGAACACCACCGTTTAGACAACCGAAGTTCATAAGTGGCCAGACAGCAGGAAGTACATCTACACAAGGAGAAACAAATGGAGGATCCAGTTCAGGAAGTAGTATCTAGGTATCTACACCACAAGGAGGTAGTAGTTCAGCATTCAAAATGGCAGGACATGATCCTACCATCAGGTTACCTAAATTTCAAGGAGAGGTAATATAATACCCTGAGAAACATTTGTTCATTTGTGAAAATATCTGGGAAGTAAAACATATCACTGATGAAGATACCAAACTTACACAGTTATATATTACACTAAGAGACCATGCACTAGACTGGTACATGAGTCTAGACGCAAATAGTACCCCTAGGACAACAAGGTCACTTGAAGACATTAAGAAGTTATTCATAAATGAGTTCCAGAAGTCAAGCTCAGAGGATCAGTACATGAACAAGATGATAGAAATCCGACAAAAACAAGGAGATTCCATATGGGAGATTGATCAAAGATTCAAGCGACTAAAGGGGAAGTTGAAGTATCTCATGACAAAGATGCAACAAAGACACTTGTTTTTCAATTCACTGTTACCACACTTAAAATACCCTTTGTGACAACAGAAGTTCCAAACACAAGCAGAAGCTCTATAGGCATCCTTACAGCTGGAAGAAAATAAATATCAACAGATGAACCCAACTATTGAAGAACTAAAGGAGGGCTTGAAGAACTTAATGTTTCAGCTGAACTAGAATAAGAACAAAGACAAACAAGAATCCATTTGGTGTACCACATGCAGGATGGAAGGACACCACAAGAGCGAATGCCCAACATTCACGCAGTATATGGCAGCAAGAATGCCAAATCCACTACCAATAGGAGGATTGTGGTGTGAAATATGAAAGAAACCGGGTCATGACCCTTATCATTGCACAATGATGCAGAAATACCAGACAGTCCCAAAAATCTCATATTGCACCTTTTGCAAGTCAATGGGCCATGATGACAAAGATTGCAAAACTATGGCGTTGATGCAAGAAAGGACATCAGACGCATATAGAGTGCATGCAGAAATGATGATGAGGCAAACTGCACCATAGTTTAATCAAGCTCCATCTCCATACAACATTGTGCAGCAACAATATAACATTGCACGACAACCATATAATAACACATAACCACAGTATAACACAACCCAACCTCAGTACAATACTGCACAGTATAATCAGGCACCTCCATATAATGCGTCGAGAGGAGATTGAGCAGGCTATAGAGGTGGAAGATGAGCCCGAGGATTTTTTGGATGTGGTAGAGGACCAATGGTGTGTCACAATTGTCAACAACTGGAACATTACACAAGGGAATGTCCACTTCCACCAACAACTTGTATGTATTGTCGCGCATCAGACCATGATACAAAAGAATGTTCAACACTACTAGTAAAGATTCAGGAAAAGAGGAATTAGAACAACCAGAATGTTCAATGGATTTTTTTCCAAAGCAAGGGATGAAGGATGAAACATTAATATAGTTACTTGTAGAGGAGAAAAAATAGGGAATGACACTGCTCGACAAGCATGAACACAAAATCAATGGGTGAAAAAGAATGATGAACCAAGGAAGCAATTCTACATGTAGAAGGAAAAAGAGATATTTAAGAAAGACCGGCAATAATTTCAGAAGGAAGATATTGTGATGACTTCAACTACACAACAAAGCAAGGAAAAAATCGAATATGAAATGCCTCCATTATTGGATCATACCAGCGAAATACGGTCTATGGGACAAGTAAGTACAATCAAAGGCTTTTTTCAATCATGTGTAAAGATATTAAGTGATACATCATCTTTTAAAATATTATAAAACATACTATAAAAATGCATCCTTGAGACAAAAGAGAAGCTAGAACAAAAAATTGTCAATCACCTACACACAAGAAGGGGAACATGTAGGGAATTTAGACTGAATGCCAACATTGGATATTTCAATATGGGAGATGTTATACTATATCTAGGATCTAAATTTAATGTACTACCAAAGAAGACATGGCAATGCATAGGAGAACCCACATTAGGATATTTACCTGTTCGATTGAAACTGGAAAACCAACACAGAGTCCTACTGATAGATAGAATAAAAGGAGTGAAGGTAGACCTACATGGAGTGCACACTGAAGCAAATTTTGAAGTCATTGAAATAGTGGACGACAAGACACCTTACCCAACATTGCTTGGTTTGGATTGGGCATTTGAAAACCAGGCCATAATCAACTTAAAGACTAGAAAAATGACATTTGAGTCAGGAGAATATAGGGTCATCGTGACATTAGACCCATTAGAAGGAGAGAGGTTTGTAGAACCTACTTGTTTGGAACTAGAGGAAATCAACTAGTTGTGCAGAACAACTATGCACGATGAGGATTATGTAAACCCAACTGCAGATGGGATACTCAGTTGGTGGAGCATCACTTCCTATGCAATAGATTTAGATACCAGCTTAAAGAACTGGCAAAAAAGGCTACATGAAGTATCCACGAGGAGATGTGCACAAATAGACCGTGCCGTAAGATGGGTAGGCACAAAAATCAGAAAACCACCCAGTTTTCACGGAGTAAATGATCTGGAGACATTCTTATCACACTATGAATATGAATTCTTAGAGAATCAAATACTTTTAGCACTAGATCTAGCACTCAAGGCCACACTTGCATGATGGTGGGGCACACACAAAGAGACAATCACATACTACTACCAATGAAAGCGGTTATTGCGCATAAGGTTCGACACAAAACAAAAAATCAGCAAATAGCAGAAGTACGATGGACAAAGAGCACCAACAAAACACTTGGAGGAGTGTAGAACACTATGGAAAATGACACCTCCAGAGGAATGGCCTCATTATTTTATACATACTATAGGGGGAATACTAGCAAACTAGTATATAGACCAGGAATTGTGCAAAGGAGCTATGGCCTGGATGACATTGCAGCAAAATTTTACAGTCGCTTTCTCATTCAAGCATAAGAACCCCAACATAGATGCCATGTTGAATAAGATAAGAGGAGTGATATTCATCAAAGATTCGGAAGTTGAAATGATCACAAAAGAACAACAACGAAACAAAGAAACAATTAAAGAACTTTTGTATTGTTACCATGTGCAAGAGGAAGCACTGGATGAAGATGATCCGCACAATATTCATATTGCAAAAGCATAAGGAGAAAGAGAAGTGGAAGGTCCACCTATAGAATCAGAAGTTATTTCTGAATTGATCAAAGTAAATGAAGTCAATATTGGGACAGTCGAGCAACCCAAAATGGCCATCATTGGAGATTATTGGGATGAGAAAACAGTGGAAAGCATAACAAAGCGATTGTGTGAATACAACGACTTGTTCCCCATAAAATTTACAGAGATGAAAGGTATATCAGGAGAGATAGGAGAGATGAGGATACCACTCAGACCAGAAGAGAGATCGATCAGATAGGGACAATATAGACTAAACCCCATATATAAGAAGAAAGTCAAAGATGAGATTGACAGGATGCTATAAGACAACATCATAGAACTGGTTGAAGAATCAGAATGGATAAGCCTGATGGTAGTACAGGACAAGAAACAAGGAGGGATCATGATATGCGTTGACTTGTGGAAGTTGAATGATGCATGCCTACATGACCCATTCCCTAGACCCTTCACAGATGAAGTGTTAGAGAACATAGGAGGACATGAAACCTACTCATTCACTGATGGATTCTCAGGCTACCATCAGATCAAGATAGAAAAATAAGACAGATACAAGACCACATTTGCGATAGAATGGGGATCTTATCAGTACACAGTTATTCCATTTGGACTAAAGAATGCACCAACAGTATTTTCTAGAGTAGTCATTACTGCGTTTAAAGAATTCATCCACCAGTTCCTAGAAGTTTACTTGGATGATTGGACAGTTTACAGTTTGTTGAAATACCATGTATAAGTCTTACACCTAATGTTAGAAAGATGTAGATAGTGTCATATATCATTGAAAATAAATAAATTCATATTCGTAACACCGTTCGGGATACTATTGGGACATATAGTATGCAAATAGGGTTTACTAGTATATCTTGTAAAGATCACGGTCATTCTTACTTACCACCACCAAAAATAGTCCGTCAGCTAAGAGCAACGTTGGGACACACAAGTTACTACAAGAAATTTATCAAAGGTTATGCACAGATAACTGCACCGATGGAAAAGATGCTAAGAAAGGATATAAAGTTTCAGTGGAACGATGAGTGCCAACATGGTCCGAATACCCTAAAGGAAAATATGGTCAACATGCCAATATTAACTTTTTTGGATTGGGAGAAGACATTCCACGTACATGTAGACACATCAGCCATAGCACTTGGAGCTATCTTGTCACAACTAGGAGCGAGGGACTTGGATCACCTGATAGAATTTGTGAGTAGAAATATATCTGATTCAGAACAAAACTACAACACGACAGAAAGAGAAGGCCTAGCTATGGTCTATGCACTGCAAAATTTTATAAATTACTTATTGGGGAAACACTTTAATATGTTCACAGATCAATCAGCCCTAGAATATTTAGTCAACAAGCTAGTGTTGGGGGCAAGAATCTGTCGATGGTAACTACTATTCCAAGAATTTGACTTTGAAGTAATTGTCAAACTAGGAAAGTTAAATGCAGGACTTGACCACCTATCAAGAGTCACCAATGGATAAGAACCTACAAACTTGGAGGAAAACTTTCTGGATGCACAACTATTCTTAGTTCAGATCGTTGATGAATACTTCAAAGATATCATCCAGTACTTGAGCACAGGTACTACGCCGCAATATTACAATATTTCACAGAAGAAAAACATGGTAGTTCGCGCTACCAACTATCAACTAATTGCAGGACATCTATATATGATGGGCGCAGATATCATCTTTCGAAGATACATGTTAGATAAAAAAATACCAAGAGTTTTAGTAGAATACCATGAAGGAATAGTAGGAGGGCATTATGCAAGTAGAGCTACCACGCAGAAGGTATTGCGCATAGGACTATGGTGGCCAACGATTCATAGAGACTCGAAGGAGTACTGTCAAAAATGTGATGTCTGTCAAAGGGTAGGCAAACCCAATAGAAGATACGAGATGTCGTTACGACCACAAGTAACATTACAGGAATTTGACAAGTGGAAAATAGATTTTGTGGGACCAATAAACCCACCATCAAGAAGAAAAGGAGCAAGGTACATTATCACTGTGACGAAATACCTAACAAGATGGGTGAAAGCCACACCAGTGAAGGATTGCAATGCAAAAACAACAACACATTTTTTATTTGAACAAGTAATCACTAGATTTGGGTGCCCAAGAATTATGATAAGTGACCAAGGCACACACTTCATAAACAACACCATCAGTGTGATGAATGAAGAGTTTGAATTCCATCACCAAAAGATCACACCATATCACCCATAAGAGAATGACACAATGGAAGCATTTAACAAAATCCTGGAGAATGCGCTGACAAAGATCTATAACGTCAACAGGGATGAATGAGATCTCAAAGTACCAATAGTATTATGGGCCTACTGGACTACATGCAAAAATTTGACAGGGAACACACCATTTAAACTGGTTTATGGCCAAGAAGCAATGGTGTCATTAGAATTTCTAGTACCAATCTTGCGCGTAGCATAAATTACACAAATGACAAAATGAGGTATAGTACAAGAGAGACTGAACCAGTTATTGACTATGGAGGAAGACCGGATCTTAGCAGGATTCCACCAAGAAGTTCAGAAAGAAAGAGATAAATCTTGACATGACCTACACATCAAGAAGAAGACGTTCAGGGAAGGAGACCTAGTACTAATGTATGACATCAAATTGTTTCATCACCCGTGAAAGATTAGAATGCATTGGCTACAATTGTATGAAGTAAAATCTATCACAGATGGAGGATTTGTACAACTGAGAGAATTATTAGGCGCAAAAATCAGAGGGATGATTAATAGGAGTCGACTGAAGCTCTACAAGGATAGTCGACCACCCACTGCGTAGTAAACAAACAACAACAAGAAGAAGAAGGAACGAACCAAGGAGGGTGCATCACGCCAGTAGTAGAAAGGTCAAAAAAATTTAGAAACACAACCTCGGCAAGGAGAAGGACAACGATCACATACAAATGGAAACAAGTGGGAAAAGGAATGTCAAAAAAAACAGGACGACATGACAACACTAGGCAGAATTAAAGGATGACAAGGATGGATGGCACGACACATTAAATGCACTAACTAAATATGGTAAGGTAGAGTAATGGAAACTATGAACCTACCAGAGATGCATTGAACCCATAGTTAAGGTGCATTAAAACCCATAATGAGGAAGCGTCATCGACAAGCTTCATGGAAAACCCATACAACACACGGATGCGGAAGAAAATAGTCTATTCATAAAAGAAGAGCAGAAAATTAGATATAGAGGAAGAAAATCATAGAGCAAGATCACATAGGTCACAAAGACCATTCGAACCCAGAAAATAGTCAGCATTCATTGCTTTGGCACCGCCCAAGCAAGTAGAAGTGAGCCAGAATGCCAAAAAAACCAAAGTTCAGACTAGTTCATGCAGACATGCGGAAGAAGGTGAACAAAAACCACTGTAGATCATCAACATTGACACAATCCCATCCCCAGAGACAACATCGGTGCAGTTGACACCCATACTGGAAGAAATCCAATAGCCAACATCAGAGGGAACAAATATAGACATGCCGACAAAAGTACAGAAGTCGTAGAACGAGGAAGTAGAAACCCTGAAGGAGGTACAACCAGAAAACATTGGGCCAATTCTGGAAGGCAATGGAACGAAGATGAATCATGATGCAACAATTGAGCCAGATGATTGTCAAACGACCATATTAGAACACACACTAGAGGGTGTGATCGAGGATATCATGGGCCAGTCAGAATGGTATACTGAGGAACAACTGCAAGTCACTAAAACTTCAAGCCAACCACCACAACAGAAGAAAGACAGGATACAGATACCCAGATCACCTCGCAAAAAATTGACAGCAAAATTTTTTCTACCACACATACCAGATGGGGTAAAGGTAGGACAAAAGCTATTAGGTCACATCGGGAAGCTCAAATACTCAGACCATGACATAGAAGATGAAGACAAGTTCTCGAAACTTGCAAAAAGAGTATACATGGATACGGTGGGCATGAGTCAGTTTGGGGAACCGCTTGATCAACCACTCCAATGGGAAACCTAATTGCAGAGAACAAGGATTTTAGGTCTCGTGGACCTACCACATTTTTCCAAGGGTTAACACATGACTGCATGTGTCAAAAAACTGCTAACAGTCACGCATGGTAGGGACATCTGGTTGGACAATCATGTCTCAATAGATGTTGAGATTATCTCAAAAATAACAGAATTACCAATTCGAGGAATGGATCCCATGTTGTTTTTGGATAATAAAACCAAGGAAAAAGCGCTAGAAAAAGAGATGAACAAGAAGTATGGAACTGATAGGAGGACATGAGGAATCATTATCAAGAGGATCAATGACGTAGCCACACAATTGGGCGTGACACTGTTATGAACTATATCATCTTATCTATTCATATTTTATATATTTATACATTATTCCTACATGGATTATTGTGTTATATTCCAATTATTTTGGAGAATTCTTGTGCGATATAACTTTTTTCATCTCAAAAACTCTTAGCATGCAAGTTGCTAAGAAAATGTTGCAGGGAGGAAGTCCCAGGTGGGGTTGTTGCAGTTGCAACTCAGTGCATAGAAGACACCTCAATAAGGTGGGAAGTGTACCTCTTGAACCTATTTCTGGATGGCTACAAGGATGCATAGGATATAGGAACAATGTTCCACTATTCATGGTTGATGACACTAATAGCCTTCATGGGATGGAGAGAGCCAAGGCACATAGTTTTTGGCACTAGAACCAAACCAAATCAAGGGGCAAGATATCTGTTTCTTAGAGCCAGGCTAGAGTCAAGGAGAAAAAAGGCGAATGGGTCTTCTTTGAGGGATACCTACGTGACCTACAAGAAGCCATATCCATGGTGTGGAGAATAACACTAGAAGTTGTCGAGCGATATGTGGACATCACCAATTTCCATTTCATGCGACACGCAATGTGGATACAGGAAATGAAGGATCTAGCAAAACAATGGCTACAAATGCACTATTGTATCACAGAGGGGGACATCGACATGGTTATCAATGAATGGGATGATGAATGGAGGATTCCAACCATCACCCAAGAAGTGTTGGAAACGACAGTAGAAGAAGAGGCAGGGCAGGAAGAAACCCAACCAAAATAAATCCAAATGCCGAAGAGACAAAGGGTAGGCCAGGGAAAAGAAATACAAACAAAATAAGGGCCAATGAAGATAGGGATACATAACATAAAGAAGGATAAGACACATCTGACCATAGAGAAGCAACAACAGGCCGAGCCCACGTAAGATACTGAAGCAAGGTCCAACCCACAAACAATAGGGGAAAACAAGAGGCTAGCCATGCAGATGGGAGGCGCACACAAGAAATCAAAGGCCCAAAGAACATCGCCAGAGTATACGATCATGGATGAAAATGGGGAAATGATAGACCAAATGGTTCAATATTGTCTATCTGAGGACTTCGATCATGCAACACACCACATGGATAGGATTGAAGAGAAATTGGTAGACATCCGAAAGCTCCTCAAGAAAATCGGGGAAGAGTGGCCAACAAGCAGCAGGGGACTCAAACCATTAGCACCACAGAGAGAAGGAAGAGTGCAATAAGAGGAACAAGAGTCAATCCACGAAATACTGTAGCCAGATGTAACATTTCATATCAACCCTAGTATGTTTTTCATGGATGGAATTGTGGGGCAGACACCATTGAAATACTTAAGCCAAATCCAACTTGTGTTGATGAGGATACCATCAGGGGCACTACACATGTTGTAGGTTAATGTAAACCACAATGTGTAGTCTCATGCATGTAAACACTTAACTGAATTGAAGCAGGAAACAAAGAATTGAGAGGTGTTGGAAATAGTCTATGAGAAGGGTAAATATGAGATCCGGGAGGAAAGGGAGTGCATAAAAGGATTGGAGTAGAAAGTGGTAGGAACTTACATGAAGATTCCACAGGCCATGCAGGGAGAGGAAATCAAAGTAACAGAAAAGATTGATCAAATCACGTAGGAAATTGATCAATAACATAAAGAGATAGAAAATCTCTGATAACATCTCACACCAACCACTCCACTAGTAGTGAAGGAGAAAAGGAAGCAAGAAGCAATAGAGAAACTGCAGGATATAGAGAAACAGGTTAGTACAACAACTGACTTGTTTGATAAATCAACACATATTTGGAGTATATTGGAGGAGGATCAACAGGTCCAACAATGGGACAAGGAGGAAGAAAGGATCAACACAATGATCCAAGAGATCAAGTATAAGAAGAAAACAATACCAATCATAGAAAGTGTCAAAGGGATGTGAGACATGAAGAGATTGGAGGCAGAGCTAATTACTACACAAACACAGAAACAAGAGCGACAGGTTCAAATGGAAGCACTGCAAGAGTGGGTAGCAGAATTCCTGGCACAAGCAGAGGAAGCCAAGGCACATATAGCATAGACCCAAGTAGAGTTCATGGAAATTATCAGTGAGGAAATTTCAGTCCAAATAATGGACACACTCAAGGATAATACTGCACAGATCTAGACACAGGCAACAACACTCAATGAAGAGTTCCAAGTGATCACCAAGGAGATCGAGGAGGCACAAAAAGATTAGGTGGCTGGGGACGAACCAGATGTCAGTGTTGGGGGCCTGTTGGAGGTAGTTCAAAGGGAAAAGAGGAAAAGCATGGTGTTTTTGGGAAAGAAAGCATGCACAAGAGAAGAAATAGCTGGAAGGAAAAACAACACGTACGCTTGAAAGGAAGGTGTGCACAAGGGAAGCAAAATCTAGAAGGAAGAACAACACACATGCATGTAGAAGAAGACCTAATGATGGTACGGTTAGGGTTTTGGTAAGGTACTGTAAATAGCTAAATAACCCAAAATGTATAAATATAGATGTTTAGGCATCATGGTCAGTTCACTTCGAAGTACTATTAGGTTGTTGTAAGTTATGGATGAGTTGATGCAATATGTAATTTCTTGCTGTAATACCTATTTTGTAAGTTGTTGATCTAGAAGAGACGAGAGAAGGTAGATCTTAAGGATTAGATCATAGGTTGAGGATCCTGTTGTGATCTAGTTTTCCTCATATAGATCCTACCCATCAGAGGGGAGTTGTAAGTGCCCAGTGTTGTAGATGCGAACATAATATAATAAAAGAGATGAGAGCCAAATCTTTGTGGACGTATCCCTAGGAGCAGGTGAACCATGATAATATCTGTGTTGTGTGATGAATGTTTTCCTATCTCTATTATCTAAAGAATTTATTATTATGTTGAATGCATGAATTACTATATTGCCTGTTTAAGTTCTTTTGCGATATTAAGGGAATAAACCTATGGATCTACTGCATAAATTGTGAATAGTAGTATGTTGCATTTACAAGTCATAATAATGGTTCAATATTTATCCCACTTATCTAATACCCAATCCTAGGTTGTAGACACCTGAGTATTACATCCACCAATTAAATATATCTCAAGTGAGACTGGGCAATGCATTCTATGTGTTGTGTTGCCTTCTGGTTTACCAGGAGGGACGATAGTTTTAAAGGCTTTGTTGGAACCTCGAACAGACATGAAACCTAGGTCAATAAAATTAGACAGTGTAGGAGGAAATACAGATTAGACAACAATTTGAGACAAAGGTAAGTAGGCACGGGAAGCTGCGAAGGGAACGGGCTATTTCCCTCAAATTCCCTGATTCTTTATTCCCATCAATCGAGAAATCACAAAGGACTTACACATTTGAGTAAGTAGATTATGTCAATTATGCAGTTGTTTATTCTGTTGATTAAGTTGATCCAGCCGATGAATACCAACAATACTCTTTCTGAAAATACCTCTTGAATCTCTTCCAAGTGATCCTTCTCTCATTTATGTGCTCAACTTTCTTAAGTTGATCCCACCACATAGCATCTTTCCCATGCAAATGGTAAGTGAAAATTCTATCTTTTAGTATTGATGATAAGTTATGCAATTGAAAATACCTCATGATTCCAAGACACCATTCTTCAATATCATCTTCCCTTTCTCTTTCACCATCAAAGGATGGTGGATTAAGCTTCCTTAACCCTCCTTGAAAAATATCCAATTGATGTCTTCTTCTTTGGTTCCTAAAGAGAGACACCTTTGGACTAATTGTGGGATATTTAGATGCATAAAATTTTCTTGATGAGGAGGGAGGTGAGTGATGTCTATGAGTTCTACTAGCACTTATCGAATAAACAACTCTTTTGTAGTTATCTCTTGTTTCATGATATCTTTCCTCTTCCTCCTGTCCCGAGTTTGATCCACTCTTTTCTTACCTATGCAATTGAATTAGGATTTGAATCACTCAAGCATTTATATGATTTTGTTCTCTTATCACCCTCTAATTTTCTTCTTTGTATATTTGTACTTCTATTCTTAGGCTTCTCACAATATCTATTAATGTTTCTTTCTCCTCTATGCACTTGTGTCTATTTTATTTTGTCTTTGAATTACAAACACTAATATTTATTCCTTTGGATTCTCTATCATGATTGAAGGCTCCCTCTCCTTCCTCTATTTATTTAATATGCACTCTTATCATGAACTGATATGTTTATACCCCCTAATTCTGGAAAATGTGCAAGAAACCATTTTTGTTAGAAATATGCATATCATAAGAACTTGTCAATTAATGCTACATGTACTTATTATGTTCAATTTATGAAGATTTGTATCACAATTCTCCCAATTCTATTAATTTAAGGTTATTCTCCTCTAAATCATTTTTCCAATGACTATTCCTTGTCTAATTGTGAGCCTTGACAAGAAAGTTGTTTGTGGTAAAACAATGAAGGAATATTCATTACCACATGCAACATAGTAGAAACACTCAACAACCATCAAATCATTCATTCATATTTAAACTTTACCATTGATCTTCTCACTGAAATATCATGCAACCGCAATGCACACCAGTTGTTTGATAATTTATTGATTATATCTCAGTTGTTGATCTATCTTAATGGATTCATGGTGGATCTAAGTCATATATATTCTTCATTTTGGGCTTCCACGATCTCCAAGTTGTACCCTCTAGTTTCGTTGCACTCACTTTGCACTTGTACTTAAATTATTTTCCATTATTTTATCCACAAGTCTATGATACATCATGAGTCATTGGATCCTTCACTCTATGGACATCAGATATGTGACATATAGTGACCTCCTGGTCATTGTATCTATGACACATGCTGACCTCTTGGTCACCCAATCGATTCTCCATAGTTATTCATATTCTCAGATCCCACTGCATGAAATGGGTTTGATCTTATATCTATGACCCTATCCATCTGACTGATTCTAGATACTTCGTCGATTTTTTGAGATATCTTCATTCAATATATTATTGTAACACACCCAAATCCTTAATATTGTTTTAAGGGGTGGGGCATCATAAATTCGTTTTTCCTTAACTAACTCATCTTGAATAATCTCTCCGTGATGATTCATTCTCTTCTACTTGCCCATAGATTTCTAATGACTTCTACTGGATTCTAAATTGTGACCTTGGTTTATATCTTACGGCTTCCCAAATTTATTTGGGCGTTCATTGGTTGAGGTCCACATGACATCCTCGTGGCTTCATCTTGTTAGTATCATCTCTTGGTTCCTACCTCCCATAGGGAAGGTTCATCCATCAACCAATATGACGACTGGATTAACCCTCTTCTGACATGTAGGATAATAGGGAATTCAGAGTTTGGTGTTGAACACCTCCTTGATATCTACACACGATACATCCTAAAGTCCCAAAATTCCAAAGTCTTGTAAGCTTATGACGTGGTTCCAGACTTAGGACCTTTTTGGTCTCTCTACAATGCTACATTCCAAATCCTTTGTAGTCCCAAAGTCTCGGACTCCCAGATTTCCAGTCACTTCACCAACCACATTGGCTAGGTGGGCACATACCAGGAACTGACACGTAGGATGGGTCAAGATGACATGAGTTACGTTCCAATGGGTCTATAGGGTATGTGATACACACGAATTTGGGTGACATGTGGCATGCCAAGCTAGGGTCCATGTCATCTTGGGTGACGTCACTGCACCACGTCACCCTGGACTGACAAACTTATAACATTCTTCAGATCTCACTATAGATATTCGACCACATATCTTTATAGATCTACGACACTTGTTAACTTGGGGATTCGATGTTTGGGAGTTTTGTGATGCAAACTCCTCTTTTCTCCCAAAGTGACCAATATTCGAACAAAAGGGGCTAGCGCCATGCATCCCCAGTATATCGATGGCTGGGAAAGAACTTGAAGGATCCCTCAATCTATGATTATGGTTTCTTTTCGGCTCCGGCCTTCAAGGTTTTGGATCTTGGTTTAGTTGGTAAGACAGGTTCACCTAACCACCTGGGGAACCACCTAACACCGGTCAACCTTACGGGTAACTTTAAATCTCGGTCACCTTCACCTAATTTATGACTATGAGGGCCGATAATACTCCAAAACCAGAAGGACTTAGCTCACTTAGGCTTAGCCTAAGGTTCCTAGGTGTTGGTCATATGGGTACTCCCAAACAGATCTCATTTGTTCATCTTCCAAAAAAAAGGGTCTTCCATTTCGAGTCTTAAATATTTCTATCCTTCTTAATATTCATCATGAAACTGCTAAGGGTTTGGGCTTGATATCCTAATCACAAAACAAGGATTCTGAAGGGGACAATATCATTATAAGGACATGGCCATATTGACACAATACTTTCTATCTCGGCCGTCCAACAGGTTTATGTTCCAAAGCACCTTGATCAGAAGCATAAGTTCACAAGAAGACAAACACATACACATAACTTAACCATTTCAATACAAAAACCATTTATAGATATATAAATACATGCATGAATCCATTACTCCCAATTCAAAGAAAAAGGCATGAAAACACTTGTTAGAACTAGAAGACGTGATGTGACTGCTAAAAGGGGTACCCATTTCCATGCAACCATAGGCTTAGTCATTCCTAATGGATTTACCACTAGCCACCCCTGAGATAGACCATGATGCTATGAGATATACTATTTTCTTTCAACTCATCAATGGTAGGGACGAAGGTTACTCTCCTCCTCCCACAGGATCTTGACAACGTTTTTCACTATACCAAGCAAGGAGAACCACCTGAGTACTTCCTTAGTCACTTAGTAGCCTCATTTATCAGCTTGTATCATAACCCTTCTAGCCATTTCCTGTGACCAGAACACGCTCATTTATTAGTTCTTCCTTGAACCTGAGATCTTAGTATATCATCTCTGCACTCTTTGCAAGTCTTCCTCTACCCACCACACCTCCCTTTATTTATTTCCTCAACAACATTATGTGTGGATCGAATTCCCATTCTGTGGTCAGGTCTGAAATCCTTACAGATATGTGCTCTACCCCATCCCCTCATTAACACTTGAGTAGATCTTCCCACCTACTAGCTTGATTGTAATTCATTCCTAGGTCAAAGGACTATTCTAGTCCTAAGCAATTAAATCCAGTAAGGTATTGTTTTGGTGGAGGTTAACACAACCATTCCTAGTCCCCCTCACCATCTCTTTCATAAAATTCGTGGTCTCTCTTATCACACCCCCTTCCAGCAGTCATGCAAAACTTCTCCATTTTCTAGCAAATAACACAATTTACATTCATTGACCTTTTACACAAAGGTTCATCAAATCAAACATTAACACATATTGAGTTTTTCATAGGTGTTGCACCTCCTTCGTCACCTTGGTGAGAAGAATCGAGGTGCTAGCATGCCCAGTTGGGTCTGCTGAGCAAGAAAGCTGTAGAGAAAAGAGTTAGAGAAAGAAAAACAAAACTATAACTAAGAATTAGACTAATAGATGTAATAAGAATTAAAATCATGAGCATAGAAAACAAAGAACAAAAAGACCCAAGTCACCAATGTTAGAGGCTAGTCTATTGATGAAATCAAAGCACCAAGAAGAAAGGGGACTATGAGTCCCTTCTTCCTCCAAGGGAAGGTTCTCGGACCCTCACAAGCTTGCTCTCCTTACAACAAAGAAAATGAGAATAGTGGTGAAAGAACTCTTTGCAAATCCACTCAATGGAGAGGTGGATTGCTCAATGAAATGGTGCCAATGTGTTCTTGTCAAGGATGGAGTCCTTAAAACAATCTAGGCAGCATAACATTACTTTGAATTCCTTGAGAAAATGATGTGCATTCATGGATTTTTATAGCATTGCTTTGGGATTTTGTTTAACTACTTTGCAATGTGAAAAGAGGCCATTTAGGGCATTCTTAGGTCTTTGACCAACCCAGATTTGGAGGTCAAATCGGCTTGGGAGATGAACCATAAGTGGTTGGGAGGCCGACCACATTCATAAATGTGTCGTTTAGCAGGTGCGTGGCTTTTTGCGCTAACAATTGCGCATTGTGCGCCTGTGCGCACTTTGTACGTCCCTGTTCTGTGCTTGTGCGCGCATGCCCAATGTATGCAAAGCGCTCTTCAATTTTTCACTACTTTGTACAGTTTTTGAACTTTTTTTTGAATGTTGTGGTATTAATTCAGGTCGATGAATGACTTCATTACTGTTTGATGATGCTGAGTTCTTGTAACCATGTGCAGACAAAATTTCAGTGATAACAGATGCCCCCTGATGGATGATTTTAGGAGTAGATGTATAGCCGAAATCCATCAATGTTTCTTCTACTGAGAATGTTGTTGTAAGAGAGAGTAATAGTGTGAGTGTCCGGAGCAATCCGTTGGAGGGAAAAAGGAACCGGTAGGACCTGACTTTCCATAAGGTGTGTAAAATATAAAATTGTGTACAAACGAGGTGGGCATGCCCCATGCTCGTGTCATGTAACTCTGAAAAAGATGACGGAAGCATTGGTGTAGAAAACTGAAGTGCCCTCGGGGGCAGTTGTGATAAAGTCAGAAGACAATTATGTAAATGAACATACTCTGAATAGTAGGCAGTGATCGCGGTAATAAGTAGCAGTGATTATGTGGGCATTGATAGCCCAACCAAGTTCATAGGTCTTCAGCAAATGAGAGAAATAACTGCAATAGTCGCAGAGTAAGACCCACTGTAGCACAAGAAAGTGTTGGCGTCAAATGTTATGGGGGCCAACGACAACAGGGAGCAATGGTGTTTCACCCTATGCCATCCAAGATCTCTCATTGAATGGAGAATGAGAATCAAGATACTGTCACCCTTCCAGAAAATTGTGCTAATGTCGACAAAAGGGGAACGTGACTCCCAGAAGCAAAGGGCTTCGTGGAATCTACTGAGGTGAGGAAGTGGCAGAGGTACATGGACGAAGTCAAGAAGTGGGAAGACTCAAGATTACCCTTGGTTGGAGGATGTATGAGATAAAAAGTGTTCGCAACCATGTAACGAGGTCGAGTGTCAGGGGGACGACAAGACCGATGATAAGTTGTGCCAAAGGTGAGACAAAGTGAACAAATGTGGAGGGTAGAGGTAAGTGACTTGTGGGGTACTCTGAATATATGGACGATGCCTTCAAGGGTAGATGCTGAGTAATGCTCCAACCAAGGGTGACATGGGTTGCGTTTGGCCAAAAGGAGGGAAGCAGGTCACCAAAGGTGACGACAAAATTGAAATGACTAGAAATAAAGGAATTTGTACAATAAATAACGAATAATTTGGGGATAAATGTACAAATACAGAAACGGGTGCCCCAGTGTGATATGGGTGGCCCATGGAGGGAAGAATTTTCTTGGAAAATTGATCAAGGGTGGGGGGCCCATTGGTGAGTTTCTGTATGAGGTAGTTGAAATGAAGGTAGGTTCATAGATGGGAAAACTAATTGTGGATGAAATGGAGGGTTCGTGATACTGCGGAGGTGTAGGTAAAAAATAGAACCGTAAAGAGATAATCTAGGATTCCATGTGGGAAAGCTAGCAAAATGAGGAGAAGGAGTATGTGGTTGATTCACGACATGATGAAAGACTATCGAGACTCCCATCCCTAAAGGGTAATGAAGAACAACATGAGTGTCAAAAGTGTCAAAAGGTGCTATGAATGGGACAACTCATGTGGGTAAGAATGCTACCGGGTAACAGTATCAAAGATGCAAAATGGAGGTGTGGGTACTGCAGAGCCGGGAATGGGGATCCTAGAGGTAAACATCAGAGGGTGTGACTAGAAATGAAAGTGCGATACAATGGGAAAGACTACATGCCAGTGTCGAGTATATACCTGAAGGGGTTGTGCTGATGGATGATGAGCAAGTACCTGCACACATGAAAACCAAATACCCAAAGTGAACAATATCTAAAGAGAATCAAAGATATGAGCATGTATTTGATAAATGTGACTATGCGCATGTGTACCTGACCATGATATGAAAAAAAGGTGCCCTGGGGGCTTAGGATGAAAAGCGACCTAGGGACTGCTGTGATGTAGGTGATGGCATGTTGATCTCGTGGATGAAGACGGATTGAAAAATGGACACAATGGGCTCCCGGAAAGGTGAGTGGAAGTTTGGAAAAAGGCCTATATATAGTTGTAGGGCCCACATTGCCACCTCATTTGTACCTGCTGCAATAGTGACGGGACGAGCAGATTTTAGAGGAGATTGGGAGATTCAGGGAGGATGAGGCAGCCGATTGAGGATCTGTGAGTATCAGGTTAGTGGTCTGATCATCCTGCATAGAAATAGGTTTTCAATTTTTGGGCAGGGGTTGTACGGAGGGTCGTATAGAGGTATTCAGGGGATATGGTCCCCACATGTATGGGTGATTCGGTGATAGGCATGCATACGTGTGCACCTGTACATTGGATATATGCGTAGGGGGATACGGTAGAGAGGATTTAAGGTGCGCTCGAAGGGTGCGCCTGTGAGTTGAATAGGCATGCACCTGTGCGCGTCTATGGGTTTGACAGGCACACATCTCTACACATCTGTATGGTGAATAGGCACGTGTAGGGGCGCGCCTATGAAACAAATAGGTGTGCATTGATGTGCACCTATGTAGTTCACAGGTGTGCATGTGTGCGTGCCTATGTAGTGAAAATGCGCGCATGTGTGCTCGCCTGTGGGTAACAAAAATCACACCTAGGAGGCAAGGTTGAAGTGAAAAAAAAATGAGTCTTTTTGATGCTATTGATGGTTGCATGAGCTGATATAGGACTCTGTGTTGTCTACAGGTGGACGGTGGTGATGATGCCAATGCGGTGGCGAGAGCGAGATTGGGCTCAGTTGCGAGACGCTGTGGCCATAGAGCAGCCCGGTGTGTGTGTGACTTTGGCAACCTGTGGGTTGCTAAATTTCTTTGAGTGCTCGTTGAAATGGGTACATGAGTATCTGTTACAGTTCCTGATCCATATGTGGAGTCCGGAGCTACACTGCTTCCTCATGCAAGGAGAGTAGATCCCCTTCACTGTGGTGGAGGATATATATTTCTTGACTGGGCTCCCCTTTCAGGGAACGCCCCTACCAGCAGAGCCGGTGTTGCCTAGGACTATTTTTCTTACCGATATTGGCCAGAGATACTGTTCAGGTTGGGACTTTATGTCTGGGACTATGGTGAGTATAGTGGTGATAGATTCCCTGGCGCATCGCTGTATAACAGCGATGATTGTGTGGGTATATGGATCACTGGCGACCCATCGGATTAGTGGTGGCCATCTTCTGGTGCTGGAGAGAGTGTTGTCCGGCGAGCAGTTCGCTTGGGGGATGATGCTGCATGCAAGGATGGTGGTGCAGTTGGACCACTGTCAGTCCACTGGTGGAGGGGAGTTTGCTTTCGGGTCCATCCTTGTAGCCTGCTTTTTAGAGAGGGTGTTGATGTTGCGCCCGAGGATCCTACTGGAGATGCCGAGGTGCGAGAGCCACAGTTGAGATGGTGGTCAACAGTTTTGCTTCGTCATGGTGGTGGCGAAGATGGCCACTTCTTTTCGACAGAGGTAGCACAGGTATGGTAGCAGATGTCGCAGGTGATACTTCGGTACCCCTATACTGGGTGGACTTCCAGGGTGACCCGGACATGGTGCTACCTCCAGGGGAGGTGTTTGACCATTGAGGTATGTTTAGTATTGGTGTGCATGTTTTGTTTTTTTTTTTTTT
>JZKD02S0476039.1:243079-289489 GCA_000966675.3 Picea glauca
TGGTGGTCCACTGATGGGTGGAGGTATAGCAACAGGGTATGGTTGTTGATAAGGGGGTGGGGGGTAATAAGGAGTGCCCCCATATGCCGGTGGGTATTGAGGTGTTCCATACATCAATGGTGGTTGGGGTTGTGGACCATGGTGTGTGGTGGCACCTATTAGTCCATCTACTGACTGAGACATCCCAGGTTTGTCTTGGCCAAATGGCACAGGTTTTGGAAGATCAGGAAGTACCGTGTATAAGTATCCTAATGATGCATAGATGAGGTCACACTGTTAGGCCTTACTGATGGCTTCTTCTTTGGATTGAGGGAAGGTGGAAGCTACATCCTTTCCGAGGAGAGAGACAAGTGATCTAAGAAACCATTCGAGACACGATTGCTTGGTGGTTTCCACTTTGCACAAACTACGTCGCCTATGCCACTCATGAATGTGGCCAACGATGTGTGTGGCCGAGGTTTGTTTGAAATTAGAAAGTATTTCTACACCATTTTTGTGGTGGATGGGTAATTGGAAGAAGGTCAAGAATGCTTTTGCCAATGACTCAAAAGTTGCATGGGACCCCGATTTTTCTTCAACATACCATTTAGCCGATGGACCAGTGAGTGTGCGTTGAAATAGTCATAGTCTGATGGAATCATCCATAATGTTGTTGGAAGAGAACCATAGATGAAAGGTCATGACATGGTTAGCAGGGTCATCCCCCGCCTTTCCTTCAAACTTTGGTATGTCTGAAGGTAGTTTTCTTGGCATTGCAGGCCATGTGGGATCATGCAATATAGGATCATTGGTGAGTTTGGTGAGATCCGGTATGTTGAGAGAGGCCAAATATGGCATCTGCAGTGGGGGGGGAGGATTTTCTCTAGCCATAGTGTGTTGTGAACCTGACCCTTAATGGGGGCTAGGTGGGTTGGTGCTCCCTCCTTTAAAGGAAGTGGGTCCCCCGCTTCCGTGTAAAGGAGAGCGAGTGAATGGATGACCTTGGGAAGTTGACTCAAGTAATGTAGAACCAAGCAAAGCTGATCCTAAGACAGTAGCACTCATAGGAGTGTGTGAAGGAGGTGCCGATGAGCGGGCAGGACCAGATACTCCCCCTAAAATAGGAGGGAGGTTGAGAAAGAATCATGAATGATGGGGGTTCTGTGGTTCCCCTATGGTGTTAGACTAACTGTGTGAATGTGTGCAAAAAGTAATGAGGGTAATATAGAAACAAGAGGTTTTTCTTTGAATGTTTACACAATATATATATCCAAATCAAACTTTAATCAAATGTGCATCATACATAAAATGAGAAAGAAGCATATATGTGGGTAAGTGGGTTTTGTCCACGTGGGGGAATCGAAAGAAAGAAAATGCTTGTGTCCTAGAATACGTAACGTCCTTCCTCTCAAATAGCACTGGACCTTCCAATAGTACTCAACAGTGGGGTCTGAAGTCACTGGAAGAGAAACTAGTGAAGGATTAAATAATTGGTTATAATGAGGGGTAAAGGGGGCATATCCCGAAAGATCTGGCGATATTTCCAAATAGCCACACAAAATCCAATCAAGGTGCAATTGTAGCCCACAATTGCCACCTGGGTAGATGTCCTAAAGTTGGTCACTAGGTACCTCGGTCAAAGTGTGACATTTAGATTTTCGGCCTAAGAAATGGGTCATGGGCTGGATCTCGTCCAAGAGGTGGGTGCCTCAAGGGGGGATGCACAGAACAATCGGACCTCAGCCTTCAACCCTTCATGAGTATCTCCCTACCTTATGGTTATTGGAACACTTGACTTGGAGGATTTTCAGTTCCCTATTTGACAACCTCTATGGTTTGACAATGTGAGAACCAGATAACGGGGAGTTATTTGGATGCTTATCCCCGCAATCCTACCTAGACTAAAAAATTTCTCTTGGCACCTCCTGTGGAGGAAAACTTAGTGAGTTTTTAGAAAGATTTTAGATGTAGTTGTTTTGGGAGGTTGGGGGTGCAAACAAACCTCGTTGATTTAAAAATGGGAGTGGATAGTCCCTTTCAAGAAAAGATGGGGTTTTTTCGGAATCCCTTTTTGGAGGAAACTTACTTAGAACTCCACGTTTCAAGAAGAAGCTATGTGAGTGATAAGTGACTTTTGTGTGTGAGTGAAAGTGTGTCAATTTTTAGTGAATTAGATGTCACCTTGCTGCATGTGGACTTCACTTGGTCCTTACAAGAGTTTGATTACCTAATTAACTAAGTGCCTTTGGTACAACCTTGTGTAATTCAAAAGCCCTAGGAAGCTAGCATGTGGACATGTGGGTCTGTTACTATCCTTTAACTCCCTATTGTGATGTAATATAAGAAAAGCTTTGAAACTATCCTAGATTGAACATGTGGGCATGTATGGTCCCGTTATAAACCTTTAAACTTTCCTAGTGTTTTGATCTAAGAAAGAAAAAATTCAAACACTATCCTACCTTTGTAGCACGTGGGCATGTATGGGCCCGTTACAATATTAAGATGTGTTTGAAAAAGAAAACTAAGAGGGGTCCCAAGAAGGGTCGTTGTCCTCTCCTAAAGGTTTTAAACTTTGTTAAGGGAGATGAAATTGTTTCACAATCTTTTTCTGATTCTCAAGGTCGCTTGAAGGCGCAAGAGAAGAGCATACCAAGCAATTGTAATTCAACTTCTAGTCCCAATGTAAGTTAGATGTGATTAAAAATGATTTCCACCTTATCTTGTGGGGTCAAAACAAGCCATCCATTTGGAAAAAAGCAAATAAGGGAAATTGATTTTTATCCTCCTAAGTGCCTATGTGTCTTTGACTAACCCCTTTATATGATGAGGGGACTAAGTGTGGTGCAGTTTTAAAAACATGCTTGACATCATTTTTAAGAAGGCAAATGGCCTTCCCCACATCCCAACAACTTACAATGTGAAATTTTTCTTAGATGCGTGGCCCCTAGTGAAGACAGAGGCACACAGAGCGCAGGCGTGTGAACAGAGATGAGTCTGAAAGCGCATGCACGTAGAGAAAGGATATCACTTAAGCATATGCATGCACAATGCGCATCTATGGAGTAGAATACCCATGCACTGGTGACAAGCGACCGAGAAAGAAAAATCCAGATAGATTTCTCTCAATTCTCACTTGAATTGGATGGTTGGCAGGTCGGCTTAGGCCGGTTAGTGCACCTGCAAGTTAAACAAACTAAAAGAAGAGAAAAATAAACCCAAATGAGGTTGGAAATTGATACCTTTCCCCAGCGGAGTCACCAATCTGTTGCACCTCCTTCATCACCTTGGTGAGAAAAATCAAGGTGCTAGCATGCCCAATTGGGTCTACTGAGCAAGACAGCTATAAAGAAAAGAGTTGGAGAAAGAAAAACAAAAATATAACTAATAATTAGACTAATAGATGTAATAAGAATTAAAATCATGAGCATAGAAAACAAAGAACAAAAAGACCCATGTCACCAATGTTAGAGGTTGGTCTATTGATGAAATCAAAGCACCAAGAAGAAAGGGGACTATGAGTCCCTTCTTCCTCCAAGGGAAGGTTCTTGGACCCTCACAAGCTTGCTCTCCTTACAACAAAGAAAATGAGAATAGTTGTGAAAGAACTCTTTGCAAATCCACTCAATGGAGAGGTGGATTGCTCAATGAAATGGTGCCAATGTATTCTTGTCAAGGATGGAGTCCTTAAAACAATCTAGGCAGCATAACATTACTTTGAATTCCTTGAGAAAATGAGGTGCATTCATGGCCTTTTATAGCATTGCTTTGGGATTTTGTTTAACTGCTTTGTAGTGTGAAAAGAGGCCATTTAGGGCATTCTTAGGTCTTTGACCAGCCCACCATTCAGATCCAGCCCGGATTTGGAGGTCAAATTGGCTTGGGAGTTGAACCATAAGTGTTTGGGAGGCCGACCACATTCATAAATGCACCGTTTAGTAGGTGCGTGGATTTTTGCACTAACAATCATGCATCATGCGCCTATGCATGCTTTGTACATCTGTGTTCCGTGCATGTGCACGCGCGCCCAATGTATGCAAAGCACTCTTCAATTTTTCACTACTTTGTATAGTTTTTGACCTTTTTTTTTAATGTTGTTTTATTAATTCAGGTCCATGAATGACTTCATTACTGTTTGACGATGTTGAGTTCTTGTAACCATGTGCGGATGAAATTTCAGTGATAACAATAGGCTCTTGGCCAATATAGTTATATTTACAAACTAGGGGAAGCAAGGTGTTACAATTCCCTCCCCCTTAAAGGAACATCATCCTCCATGTTCTACCTGTCAACATGCTCTATATATATAGAAGTAAACAAAAATGGATGTGCGTATCTCATGGCATCCTCCATTTCCCAAATAGTCTCATTTGGGCCAAAGTGTTTCCATTGCACCTTGACCTGTGCAATGGTTTGATTCCTCAATGGGTTTTCCTTCATGTCTAGTATGAATTGAGGTTTTGGCAGGAATTATCCCTTCGACTCCACTTGGATCACAAACCAATCAATTATATGATTAGAATCATGTACATATTTCTTCAATAATGAAACATGGAAAACATTATGTGCCTTTACTGTGGAAGGGAGTGCTAGCCTATAGTCTATAGGTCCCAATCTATATAAGTCTTCAAAGGTTCCACAATACTGAGGTGCTAGCTTGTCACAAGCTCCCATTCTCAGGAAACTCTTAATGAGCCTAACTCTAATATAGACATGGTTTCCTGTCTTGAACTCTCTAGGAGTTCACTTTCTGTCGGCGTAACGCTTCTGTCTATCCTGAGCAATTTTCAGATTTTTCTTTATCTAAATCACTTGTTGTTCCATTTCTTTCACTATGTCAGGTTTGATTGTAATTATATCCACTAGATTAGTCCAACTAATTGGAATTTTGCACTGTCTACCATAGAGGGCTTCGAAAGGGCTCATCTTCAATGACTCTTTATAATCGTTGTTGTAGGAAAATTCCACCAATGGAAGGTAATGCTACCACTTCTTAAGTTGATGCATTACATGAATTCTTAACATGTATTCTAATGTCTAGTTTACTCTTTCTATTTTTCCATCAGTTTGAGGGTGATATGCCATGCTAAACAACAATTTAGTCTCACAACTAGCTATTAACGATTTCCAAAAGATTGAAGTAATTTTTGTGTCTCTGTCAGATAAAATCTCCCTAGCCATGCCATGCAATCTAAATGTCTCCTTCATGAATGTTTTGGCAATATTTATTGTCTTATAAGTTGACTTGATAGGGATGAAGTGAGCATACGTTCTCAATTTGTCCACCATTATTGTGATGACATCATTCTGCTTGGCCGATTTTGGTAATCCGGTGATGAAAGCTATGGGGATGGTTTCCCATTTCCATTCTGGAATTGGTAGAGGTTGTAACAAACATGTTGGGTGCTGATGTTCTACCTTAACTTGCTAGCATTCTAGAGACTTATCTAGATAGTCAGCTATGTCCTTTTTCATTCTAGGCCAATATAATTGTTTCCTAGTGGCCATGATCATTTTCTGATAACCTGGATGACCAATATATGGTCTCTTGTGAAGTTAGTCCATTATGAACCTCTTCAAGTTGTCACAAATTGAGATATCTAATCTGTTTCTGTAAGTCAATAGTCCTTTATCGAGCATCTGATACCCTTCATACTTTATCTCTGTAGGCTCTTGCCTTAGGTATGAGGTCACGGTCTTGAAAAATGCACATTTTTCTTATGCATTCCTGACTCTTTCCCTAACATCCATTTCATAGGTGCTTACCATTTCTAGGTGAATTGTTTTCACACTTCTGCTAAGGGAACCAACCACCTTGTTTTCCTTTCCTTTGATGTGTTTGATTTCGAAATCAAACTCACTAAGGAGAGTCATCCTCCTATCTTGCATGGCATTGATTTTTGGTTGATCAAATAGGTGCCTCAACCCACAATGGTCTGTCATGAGTACAAATCTCCTACCCAGGAGGTAATTCCTCCACATTTTTAAAGCGTTCACTATGACAACCAACTCTAGATCATGGGTCACATAATTGATTTCATGCTCATTCAATTTTTTGGATTCATAGAAAATTGCACGTTCTTCTCACATAAGGAATCCTCTGAGTCCTTCCTTGCATACATTTGTGCACATGAGGAAGTCATTATCAGGGTATGAAATATTCAACATAGGAATATGGGTCAAAAGGTATTTTAGGTCCTGAAATCTTTCTTTAGATTCTGATGTCCAAGTGAATTTAACCTCCTTTTTTTGAAGGGTGGTGATTGGACAACTAATATTGGAAAATCCTTTTATGAACCTTCTATAATATCTTCCTAATCCCATAAAGGATCTGATATCATATACATCCTTTGGTGTAGGCCATTCCATAATATATCTAATCTTGTCAGGGTCTACTGCCACCCCTTCTTCATAAATAAAATGACTTAAGTAATGTACTTACTTTTGGAAAAAGTCACACTTTCTAAACTTAGCATAGAATTGATGCTCTCTTAGTACTTGTGGCACTAATCTAAGATGTTCTTCATGCTCCTCTGTGTTCTTGGAGTATATTAGGATATCATCAATAAAAACTAATACAAATATGTCTAGGAATTTGCTGAGTACATCATTCATCAAGAACATAAAAGTGGCAGGGGCATTGGTTAATCCAAATGGCACCACCACAAATTCATAGTGACCATACCTTTTCCTGAGGGATGTTTTGTGGATGTATTCATCCTTTATTCAAACTTGATGGTATCGAGAGCTTAAGTCAATCTTTGATAAAATAGAAGAACCCCTTAATTGGTCAAACAAGTCATCAATTCTTGGTAAGGGATACTTTTATTTTATGGTTGTCTTATTGATTTGTCTATAGTCTATGCATAGTCGGAGTGTTTCATATTTCTTATTCACAAAAAAGACAGGTGCTCCCCATGGGGACACACTAGGTCAGATGTATCCTTTGTCCATCATCTCCTTTAGCTATAACTAGAGCTCAATTAGATCTAGTTTACTCATACTATAGGGCACTCTAGATGCTGACACTACTCCTAATGCAAGTTCTATGGATAATTCAATGTCTCTTCTCGGAGGTAGACTCGATACCTCTTCTAGAAACATCTCTTTATACTCTCTTAATATGGGATGATCCTCTAGGTTTGGTTTTTCATCCTCAAGAAATTCCAACACTTGTATTTCATATAGAGGACATCCCTTTCTACAATACTTTTTCATTTGAAGGGTTGATATTTGTCTCACTGGGACAAGCCTCTAGATCCCTTGGAGGGTCATTTTTCTCCTTTCTTCATTCTCACACTCCAAATTTTTATGGTAACAGTCCAATTTTGCTTTATAAGTGGCTAACCAATCCATACCAATCAAAATGTCATAAGAACCTAGGGGAAGTATGTTAAGGGTCTCTTGGGTGGGCAATCCATCCATGATGAATTGGCAAGTTGGTATGACCTCTGCTTCTTTTCTTTTGTTTCTAGTGGCTAGTTGTACCAACCGTGGCTTAACATGTCTAACTAGTTGTTAGGGACCAAATATCAATATAGCATAGAAAAACCTTAGAATAAGTACTCAATGCCTTGAAAAAGAGAGAAATTCAGATAATAAGCCTCTTCGAGGGGGAAACCTCCTTATGCCCACATAAATGTTGAAATACAAGATGATTCCAAATGAAAATCTCTCCTTGGTATATATAGGAGACTAGGAGTTATAATTACAACTAATGGACTAAAGCCGACATAAATAAAATAACATTACTAATGTAATATGCCCCAATTAAGGGGTAATGAGCCACTATTTAGGACTTAAAATGCACCTCCCCTTGAGACAGGTGTTTTACACAACACTTGAGTAACTCTGGATGCTTCTATATAAAAGACCCCTCTTCCCAAGTGGAATCTTCAGCCGGTATAGCATAGAAAAACTTCAGAATAAGTACTCAACGCCTTGAAAAAGACAAAAAATCAGATAATAAGCCTCTTCGAGGGGGAAAACTCCTTATACAAGATGATTCCAAGTGAAAATGTCTCCTTGGTATATATAGGATACTAGGAGGTATAATTACAGCTAATGGACTAAAGTCGACATAAATAAAATAACATTACTAATGTAATATGCCCCAATTAAGGGGTAATGATCCATTATTTAGGGCTTAACACTGGTTGTATTTTACACTTATCAACAGTCTGAGGGGCCACATAACTCAAATTAGAACTAGGGTCAATTAAAATAGAAACTAGATAGTTGGTGATCATACCTTCCATATCCACCACTGAATCTTGGTGTTCATCTTGTTTATTATCCAAAGATGCATAAATATGTGGCATGATTGTATCCACATCATTGACCATGATAGCTTCTTGGATATTGTATACTCTCCTATTGTTCTACTATCTGTGTGGACAATCCCTTACTAGATGTTCTTCTCCATAACCCCAACATTTCAAGGGTTTCTTATTTGGGTTATCAATCTTTCCTGGGGTTGATCCAACATGTTTATTTCCACTTTGGGAGGGGAAATTTTGTTGATATACACTTCTAGTAGGAAGGATTATCCTAGATTCCTTCCTATAGTTCTTAAATATTGAGGATTTGAGCCCCTTATTATTTAATCACGAACTACTCTTCTTCTTCCAATCCTCACGAGGTTATATTTGACTCCCGAACTGTTCATAACAATACCTTTCCTTCCAGATAGTGTATTCTAAGATCTTTGGCTCGTCAAACTAAATCCTGTTCCGATAGGTCTAAGGTAACCCACTAATAAATCGTTGCACATTTACCTTTTCATCCTTTATGTAGGGTACATACCTCATCAACTCAAGGAATTATTGACATATTCCTTAGTCTTCTCATCAAAGTATTTTCCTGACTGATACTTCTTCTTGAAGTGTTTCTCAAATTGTTTCCATGATAAGTCCTCTTCATGGATTCCTTTCACATTCTTAAGGTCTTACCACCAAATGGAATCTTTTCCATTCAGGTTGAATATGGCTATTTGAGATTTCAAGTTTTTAGAGTAGTCATGGAATATGAAGTATTTCTTTAAACCAAGCAACCAAGCTTATGCCTCTTCCCATTTCTTAATCTCTCCATTGAAATAAGGTGGTTTGGATTTCTTGAACTCTTCAAGGTCATGAATTTCAGAATGCTTTCACTTATTTTCTTTCCTTTGATAATGTGAGCTAGTTTTTCCACTAGAGGATCCCTCAGAGTTGTTAGTTTCCTCTTTAGAGGACTCTCTCGATGAGTGTCCCCTGCTTCTAGGTTGGGCCTTCCTTGAGGTATTCCTCCTAGTGTGGCCAATTATGGGATCACATTTTCATATCTCGGGTGGACATTGACTTCTCTTTGTATGTCATTGGTCCACTTAATTGGTTGCAGGTCCATGTTGCAGTTGCCTCTGTATGTCGAATAACCTCTGCAACAAGACTACATTAATTTCCATTTTTTTTTATTTATGTTTTATCAATCTCTTGTTGTTGGCCTTGCAACTCTATAATTTGGCCATGAGGCGCCTTACAGTTTCATCCATATCTGGAGGGGTTTCCACTACCCTCCTTTCGTCATATTCTTCGTCTATATTTCGGGATCCCTCCCTTACTTCATGGTGTGTCACCATCCTTTATACTTACATTTTTCCTACAATTTATTGACTTCTTGAGTGTTTACAAAACACTAACTATTAGACAACATTCTATTAGTTTACAAACAACACACAGTTCATATTTATTAAATACACACACACAAAAGAATGTTTCATTCTTTTCTTCAGTAAAAGTTTAACCAAACTTTTTAGAAAAGGGCTAAGATAGGGAGTCACCCTTAAAGTTCTTTAAATATGGTTTTTACACAAATTGTCCATGATCCCAAGCAGGCCAATTATTGTAACCATGATCTGATAAAAAATTGTAACACACCCGACTCCTTAATACTATTTTAAGGGGTGGGGCATCATAAATTCGTTATTCCTTAACTAAATCATCTCGAATTATCTCTTCGAGATGATTAATTCTCTTCTACGTTCCCGTAGCTTTCTAATGACTAATACCAGATTCTAAACCTACCCCTTGGTTTAGATCTTACAGCTTCCCAAAGTTCTTCGAGCGTTCATTGGTTGAGGGCCACATGATTCCCCCATGTCTTCATCTCGTTAGTATCATCTCTTGGTTCCTACCTCCTATAGGGAAGGTTGATACATCAACCAATATAACGACTAGATTAACCCTCGTATGACATGCAGGCTAGTGGGGAATTCAGAGTTCGGCATTGAACATCTCCTTGCTATCCATGCACAAGACCTCCCGAAGTCCCAAACTTTTGAAGTTCCGTAAGCTTTCCACATGGTTCTAGCCTTTGGACCTTTTTGGTCTCTCTATAATGATACATCCCAAATCCTCTAGACTCTCGAAGTCCCAGACTTCGAGAGTTATGGTCACTTCACCAACCACATTGGCTAGGTGGACACGTACTAGGAACTGACATGTAAGAGGGGTCAGGGTGACATGCGTTAATTTCCAATGGGCCTATAGGGTATGTGATACACATGAATCTGGGTGACACATGGCATGAAAAGTTGGGGTCCATGTCACCCTAGGTGATGTCACTAAACCATGTCACCCTAAAATGACATCCTTCTAACATTCCTCAGATCTCACGATCAAGATCAGGCCATGTATATTTATATATCTATGACTCTTGTTACCTCGGGGATTCAATTTTCAGGAGTTTTGCGATGCAAACTCCTCTTTTCCCCTGAAGTGACCAATATATGAAATAAAGGGGCTAGCATCATGTGTCCCTAGTATATTGACAACTAGGAAGGAACCCAAAGGATCCCTCAATATATGTTTTTGGTTCTTCACGGCTCTGGCCTTCAGGGTTTTGGATCCTGGTTTAGTTGGTAAGATAGGTTCACCTAACCACCTAGGGAACCGCTTAATGCCGATCAACCTTACGGGTAACTGTAAATCTCAATCACCTTCGACCAGTTTATGAATATGAGGGCCAACAATACTCTAAAGTCTCGAACTTCTAGAGATTTGAATCCAGAAGGACTTAGCTCCCTTAGGCTTAGCCTAAAGTTTCTAGGTGTTGGTCATATGGCTTATCCCAAACAGATCTCATTCATTCATCTTCCAGACGAAAGGGTCTTCCCTTTAGAGACTTAAATATTGTTATCCTTCCTAAGCTTCATCATGAAACTATTAAGTGTTTGGGCATGATATCTCTGTCGCACATCAAGGAGTCTGAAGGGGATAGTCTCATTATATGGACAGGGCCATATTGATGCAATACTTTCTATCTCGACCATCCTACAGGTTTATGTCCCAAGGAATCTTGAAGGATAAGTTGGGGCACATAGACAATTAATAAGAACCATAAGTTCACAAGAAGACAAACGCATACACATAACTTAACCATTTCAATAAAAAACAATTTATAGATATATAACTACATGCATGCATCCATTATTCCCAATTCAAAGAATAAAGAATGAAAAAACTTATCAGAACCAAAAGACGTGATGTGACTGCTGAAAGGGGTGCCCATTTCCACCCAACCTTAGGCTCAGTCACTCCTAATGGATTTACCAGTAGCCACCTCGAGCTAGACCATGATGCTCTGAGATATAATCCTTTCTTCCGACTCAATGACAGTAGGGATGAAGGTTACTCTCCTCCTCCCATAGGATCTTGGCAATGGTTTTCACTATACCAAGAAAGGAGGACTGCCTGATTAATTACTCAATCACTGAGTAGCCTCGTTTATCATCGTGTATCATAACCCTGCTAGCCATTTAATGTGACCAGAACACACTCATTACTTACTTGAACTAAAGAGCTTAGTCTCTTGTCTCTACACTCTTCGCAGATCTTCCTCTTCCCACCACACCTCCCTTTCTTGATTTCCTGAAAAATATTGTGTGTGGCTCAAATTTCTAGTGTGTGGTCAGGTATGAAATCCTTACAGACGGGTGCTCTACCCCATACCCTCATTAAATCTTGAGGAGGTCTTCCCACCTACCAGCCTAACTTTAATTCATTCCTGAGTCAGAGGATTGTTTTGGTCCTGAGCAATTAAATCCAGTAAGGTACTAGTTTGGTAGAGGTTAACGCAATTATTCCTAGTCCCCTTCACCATCTCTTTCATAACATTCATGGTCTCTCTTAGTACACCCCCTTCCATCAATCATGAAAAACTTATCCATTTTATAGTAAATAACAAAATTTGCATTCATCAACCTTTTATACAAAGGTCCATCAAATCAAACATTCACACATATCGAGTTTTCCTTAGTCTCTTGGCCAATATAGTTATATTTACGAACTGGGGGAAACAGGGTGTTATAATTATTCATACTTAACCAATTTTTGACATCTTACTATGGTTTCATGGCTCCACAATATTTCTTCACAGACCCTGATTCTCCATTGTGCTCACCACCTCCACGATATCTTGATACTTCACATTTTTCCGCCTCTTACCATGGGTTCGTGGGTCCTCAAGAATACCACACTTATTTGCATACCCTTGGTCCTCTATCGCTTTCTCCACCTCCATGACATCTTGGGACTTATCTGATTTTCCACTTCTTGCTGTGGGTCAGTTGGTCCGTGGGGATGCCACACTTATTCCCATATTCTCGATCCTTCCTTGTGTTCTCCACATCTATGAAATATTGGTACCTAGCTGATTTTCCACTTATTACAATACGTTAGAGATTCCATGGGGATGCCACACTTCTTTCCATACCCCCAGTCCTCCATTATGTTCTCCACCACCATAGAATCTTAGGAGTTAGCTGATTTTCCAACTACTTTCATTTAGACATTGCAGATGAGGTCTCCTCCACATGGATTCCATTGATGTGTCATTAATCTAAATGTTGATGAGGTTTCCATCATGGTGTTCAAATGGATGGGCTGGCCCACCAGCGTCAATCCCTCTCCAAGTTTTTTATCCTAAACATTGATCTCCCAAGATCAACAACTAAGATTTAACTACCTCCGGATTCAATGTTCTTTCTCACAAAATTTCATTTCCTTACACATGGTTTCATACTCTCCTTTTTAATTTTAATCCACATATATTCACATTTTATTTATAAAATCTTGGTATTCATTTTACCTTATGAGTGTGGGATATACACATTACATCAACATTCGCCATTTATGTTGGCTGATGTACTCTTGATTCTCTAGTAGGTCTTCATGACCCCACATTGTATCTTACATATTTATCTCTTGTCCATATAGGTCTAGTGTTGAAACCAAGGCTTTCATACCAATCTATAACACACCCAGCCACCAGGATGGACCACGCTACTCCAAGTATGTTCTCTAAGAAACATTTGAAACCAAATTGTAACAGACCCAATATATTAATCCCTAAATAGTGGTACATTACCCATTAATTATGGAATATTAAATTAGTATTCTTATTTTATTTATGTCTTTTTGGGTCCATTATTTGTAATTGTACCTCTTAGTCTCCTATATATACCAAGGAGACCTTTTCATTTGGAATCATCTTGTATTTGTAAATTTATGTGGTGTATAAGGAGGTTTCCCCCTCAAAGAGGCTTATTATCTAAAATACTCTCTTTTTCAAGGTGTTGAGTACTTATTATGAGTTTTCTATGCTATTTTGATATTTGGTTCTTAACATTTGGTATCAGAGCTCAAGGTCTTGGGGTTTCGCTGTTGCATCTGAGACACCTTGGAATTTTTGCTATACATTCTTTTCTACGATGTTTCAGAAGGAACTCATTGGAGGATATTTATAATATGGATCAATGTAATTGGGGTTAAAATTTACTCTTTGGAGGCTTTATACTTTAGGAGATATATCTAGCGTAATATTGGATTATAGAATCATCCTCAATTTAGTCATCGTGGAATTTTCGCTATAAATTTTTTTCTGTGATGTTTCATAATTTTAAAATTGTAGAATATTCATAGAAATTATCAAGGTATCTATGATAAACATTTCATATTCTAGGTCATCCTACTTTTATATATACACCCTGTGTACGATAGGGTAGCTGACTAGTCATATTAACTAGCTTCAAACATGTTTTCCAGGTAAAACAATGATATATTCTTCAATGAGTATCCAAATTAAGTGAGACTATTTGCATTGGACATTGGCCATTCTATAGTATTTCTGGTGGAAGTTTCAGAATCAAATATAAAATATTGTTCTCTTGGAACGCTTTGCAAGTACGCTCTCTGAGAAGGGAAAAAAATCAGCAAGGTATGGGGAAGTTATCATAACTTCCACTTGGCACATCCATTTTTCATCAGACCTATGGAATTGTAGAGAAGATTTATTAAAGAACTACAGAATAAATTTTTAGACCCATAAGGGACTAAATTTTGGAGATACAATAGAAGAAAGACCGTCTAGTAGAACCACCTCCAAATCAAGGTTTAAAAGTGATACTTGGTCAACATACCACCAAACAAGCCTTCAGACAGTCCTACTTGGACTCTTGATGAAGGTGAAGAAATGCACAGGGACACAAATGATTTACAAAAGAAGGAAGTAACAAAATATGAACTACAAGGAATGATGAATTCAAATGAAGCTAAGTTGGAAGCAATAATGGATACTAATATGGATGGATTAAAAAGTGAGATCATGGAAGGATTAAAAAAAATCATAACTGAGAGTCCACCTGAAAGTGAAAACGTGTCCCGTGAAATTCATGATGAGGATACAAGAAAGATAAATCAATACTAGAGAAACTCCAACTTTGGGTTTAATACCAACCACTTTCCTAAGATCGATATGAGGAAGTTTGATGGCAAGGATCCAATCACATGGATACTCCAGATGGATCAATTATTTGATCTACATGATGTTCCACACACACAAAAGGTACAAATTGCATATTTGTATTTAGAACCCAATCAATTTGTGTTGTATCTATGGATTTTTTCTCGAAAATCACTTCTCACTTGGACAATTTTTACAGAATAAATGATAGCACACTATGAGGATACAAGGAGCAATACCTTCTTCAACCAATTGATAAATCTCAAGAAAAATGGTTTAGTTGCATAACACATTGAGAATTTCCAAATATTGAATATAAAGGTAACATATATTCTAGATGAGCACCTGATTGATGTATTCATAGTAACTTTAAAGGATAACATTCAACATGAGGTTCTACTTTGGGAACCCAAATCATTATAGAATTCGTTCAGGGTGGCGAGAAATGTTGAAAGTAAAAATATGGCCATGGCTACTAGAAGGACCACTCCTAACATCTATCGAGAGAATAATATTCCTTCTTCTAAAATGCCTCAACTTACAAGGTTGACACCTCAACAACTGGAGGAAATAAAAGAAAAAGGTTTATTCTTTAATTGTGACAACAAGTACAGTAAGAGACATAAGTGTGGTGAGAAGAAATTATTCTACATATATTGTGAATAGGAAGAATAACAAGAACAAGAACAAGAACAAGAACCATCTCAAGATGAAAACGTAGAATATATTTCTTCTAAAGAGTTGACTCCCACCATATCATGTAATTCATTGGATTGAATTAGCACTCCTCAAACACTCAATATCGAAGGATATATCAAAAATAAAAAGGTAATAGTCCTAATTGATTATGGTAGTACTCATAATTTCATTCACTACAAATTAGCCAAAGCTCTCAATTGCTTTATATATCCAATGCCATAGTTTCAAGTAATGATTGAAAATGGAGGAACTATGAATTTCTTAGGAAAATTCCATAAGATCAATATTAATATGGGGGAATATATAATGAATACTCCAATGATTTATATACCCATGGGTGGTGTTGATGTCGTACTAGGATTCCAATGGTTACAATCATTGGGAACAATATCTATTAATTTTCAAGAACTTTTCATGAAAGTTTCATTGGAAGGAAAGGAAATTGAGTTAAGGGGTATCACAGGGAAGCCCAATAAGGTGATAATCTCTAATGGCATGACAAAATTATTGAAAAGGGGGCATAAAGGTGTAATTGTACAACTATTCTCACTAGATTTTCAAACATCTAAGCCATATATTCCTATATATCTCCAAGGGATCATTGATAATCATTTTGAAGTATTTGAAGATATTCCCAGAGGTATTCCACCCACTCACCATCATGATCTTGCTATCCCCCTAATTCCTAGGAGTTTTCCTCCTAATATCAGACCTTGTAGATACCCTTATTCCCAGAAGAGTGAAATTGAGCATATGGTTGAAGAAAAGTTAGAGGTTGGCATTATTAGACCTAGACAAATTTATTACTCTGAACCGATGGTAATGGTACTCAAGAAAGAGGGCTCATGGAATATGTGTCCATATTATAGAGAGCTCAACAATATCACTATTAACGATAAGTTTCCCATTCCTGTCATTGATTAATTGTTAGATGCACTACATGGATAAATCTACTTCACAAAGTTGGATCTTCGTTTAGGGTATCATTAGATTAGAATGAAGGAAGCATATATCCAAAAAACATCATTCTGAACTCATGAAGGCCATTATGAATTTTTTTTCATGCCTTTTGGCCTTAGGAATGCACCTTCCACATTCCCAGGGTTGATGAATTCCATTTTCAAGCCCTTCGAAAATTTGTGTTAGTATTTTTTTGATGATATACTAATCTATAGAAAGTCTTGGGATGATCATGTTCGACATGTTGACAGGGTGATACTATTAAATGTAAATTTGTTATTAAGTTATTTTCAATTTACTAGAGCATAACAACATAAGTAGGATTGCTGAAAGAAACACAATCACAAGGTACACAACATTTTATTCTAGGAAACCCTCATGGGGGAGAAAACCTAGAAAAAACTTCCTCAATAATAGATTTCCAATAAAATGCTAAGACTAAATACCAAAACCACCAAGAAAATAGTACGAATGATCATGCGCCTCTCTTCTCCTTCTTGCAACTGCATCTTTCTTCAAAATATGCACACTAGAAGTGTGAGTGAGTGTGTGAACAAATGAGGCTCCCTCCTCACTTGTAAATACTAGTTGAGGAGGCACGAGGGTTGTGTCTCTTCATAAAGTAGGGAAAACTTCTTCCAATAGTGGTTAAAACCACTTTATTAAATCCCAGTGGCCAAATTTACAAACACCACCATATAACTATGGTTTGACCAATCCACAAAAGGGGATTTGGTCTTATACAAGACCCTACATGATCAATCCACAAAAGGGGATTTGGTCTTATACAAGACCCTACATGATCAATCCACAAAAGGGGATTTGATCTATAAAACAATAACTCAATTATTATTAGAATATTCTTTGAAGTTACAATATTTCAACACTCCCCCTTAACGAGAATGGTATTCTTTAGACATAACCCAATACAACATCATTGGGAGAGAGAGAGAGGGAAGCAACATCATCAACATATGAAACATTGACTGGAACATCTATAAATCATCAAAATTTTTTCTCATCATTAATAATATCATCATTCACATCATGGAGTTGGAATACCGTCATCATCATCATCATCTGCATCAACATCAATTAACATAACACTAAAGCAATAATATCACCAAATCGAGGATGGTACACCAACATAAAAAAAAAGAAGCTGATACAACAACATTATCAATAGCACGAGGCTAAAGCAACAACACCATCTGCATGAGGTTGAGACAACATCATCAACAACAACACAAAGCTGAAACAACAACATTATCAACATGAGGTAGAGACAAAAACAACACGAGGCTGAAACAACAACATCATTAGCAGGAGGCTAAGACAACAACATTGAGATAAAAAAATCATCATCATATGGCAACAAAATGAGGCAAGTGAAACAAAACAATTTCGTGGTACTCTAACAGACTGTCCCTACTGGACCAATTTCATGGTACTCTAACAGGCTGTCCCTACTGGACCAATTTCATGGTACTCTAACAGACTGTCCCTACTAGACCTTTAGGATCTTCCCAGGAATCATAAGATTCCCTATGATGTAAAATCCTAACGAAGCTACCATGTGGTACTCTGACAGACCTTCCTTACCAGACCTTTGGGATCTGCCCAGGAATCAAAACATTCCATAGGATATAAAATCCTAACAAAGCTACTACTATTCACCACAGCTGGCATATACATGGATAGGTACTCTAATAGACCATCCTTACTAGACCTTCGCGATCTTCCTAGGCTTGATTAATCCCCTAGGATATAAAATACTAACAGAGCTACCTGTTCTTGGTTAGGATAGCATAGTACCATCAAAATCACTCCCTCTTTCAAGGGAGGTCATTTCGAAAAACACCAAGCTTGTCTCAAAAGTACTCAATCTTCACATGAGACAGAGTCTTGTTCAACACATATGCAACCTGCTCATTTGTGCCAACATATTGGAGCTTTACAACTCTCCTCTGCACCATATCATGAATGTAGTGATACCAGATATCTATGTGCTTTGACTTATCATGTAACATTGGGTTCTCTGTCATCTTTATACAACTTTGGTTATCACATAAAATCACAGTGGCTTCCATCTCCAGATTCAATAGACCTTTCAACAACATCCAAAGCCATATGGCTTCACAGCTAGTGAAACATGCTACAATGTATTCCACTTATGTCGTTCTGAGAGAAATAGTGGATTGCTTCCTGATTTTCCATGAAGTCATGGATGACCCCATAATGAAACAATATCAGAAGCACTTCCAACCCAATATGAATCAATATAACCATACAGTTTGAAGTCATGATCTCCAGTATAACAAAGACCATAATCCAATGTACCTTTAAGGTATCTCATCACATGATTTGCAGATACAAGGTGAACATGTCTGGGATCTACCAGATACTAGCTCAAGGTGTTCACAACAGAGAATATATCAGGCATGGTATTCGTTAGATACATCAATGGACTAATAATCTATCTATACAGAGTAGCATCAACCAACTCTAATGAAGTATCAACCAAGAGATTCAACTTTTTTTCCATGGGCGTGTTCATGGATTTACATTCCAACATGTCAAACGTATTTAGTATTTCAACTGCATACTTCCCTTGGTTAATGAATATCTTATCTAGGCTCTACCAAAATTCAATACCTAATAAATATTCCATCATGCCTAGGTCTTTTATCTCAAACTTTGTAGCGAGCTTCTTCTTACAATTTGTGATGAGATTTTCTTCTCATGTTAAGAATAAGTCATCCACATACAATAGCAATATAACTGGATCATTATTCATAACCTTTAAGTAAAGGTTAGAATCAACTTTAGTCTTGGTAAATCCCAAGCTCGTTAGGAAACTATCAATTCTACAATAGCAAGCTCTAGGAGGTTGCTTCAATCTGAGTAGAGATTTCTTCAACCCAAAGACATGAGTCTTTCTATATTCAACTTCAAACTAAATTTTTACATCACATTGTACCAACCTTGCACACTTGATCAGATGGAACTTAATCTGCACAATCATGTGCTAGCTCTGTGTGTTTTCTACAGAGCACTATCTATCTTAATGTATGAGAGTATGTCCTGTACTCTCTCTGCAACTGTTCCTTCTAGAACCAGGACTCTGCACCTGAAACTACTATTTCTGAAGCTGAGAATGAATTTATCTATTCTTACTATGGCTATTGAACTCTAAGAGTAGCTCCTTGTTGGCCCTTGACCAAGTTTTGAGGAAATATTAGTCAGGTTTGGCCACTTTATGGACTTTGACACAGTGATCGAGGAAGGAACGCCCAAGCGGAGCTGAGATCATGGATCTCACATGTTTTGTGGGATTATTGGACCCATCATGGGGTCCTTAGGGTTTTGTAATGGGTTAAGGGATGTCATCCCACAGTTTACCCATGATTAGGCCTTTTTGTAAATGTAAAAGTATAAATAAGTAAGAATCTAATGTAGAAAGGAGTCGATATCTTGCAAGGCTAAGTGAAAGTAGTTTTGGGTTGCTTAGTGCAACAGATTGTGTATGTAAGCCTATGTTGTTGATAGAGGAGATGGATATGTGCCTTGACTTGATTTTGGGAAGGTAGATCTGGTGCTTAGTGTGCAGATCACCTGTCTAGTGTGAAGCTTGGATTTGTGGCTTAGTGCATAGGAGCTAATGAATGTAAGAGATTAAAGACTAATAAATGATAAGAAGTCATTGGTGGACGTAGCCCCACACTGGTGTGAACCACATATATCATGTGTTGATGGTTTTCTCTGTGCTATGATGTTTATGCTATGAATATGCTTAGTGCATTGATTGTAATACAAGATAGATAGATCTATGAATGCTTAATGGTTTATTTATGTTGAATGTACTAGATCTATTTTATGATGCTAAGTGCAATGTGTATTTTTTCATTGTTACTGCATCGAGTTATTCTTAGGGTTTGTTCTGCGATGTGAATGAAGTTGATAAGCTAATGTACGTTATCTTATAAGTACTTTGTGAAGTGTTATAATCACATATCTGTTCCCATATTGGTTATAGACACCCGAGTCCAGTAACCCCCTACCTCTACATCGGTTGAGACTTTGCCTTCTTCGCAGGTGTTGCAAAAGGGCCGGTATTTAGGGTTTTGTTGGTGCGTTACTGATGCATTGAACCCTGGTTCTACCCTTTTGCCAACAAATGGTTCTGTTACCGAGACCTGAAACTGTGATTGTTGGGAACTAAAGTAAAGAAAAGAGAAGCTTTGTGCATAGATCTATTGTTGTAGTGAGCAATATTCTACTTGACTTGTGAAGCTGTGTGCTAAGAAAGAAACCCGATCTGAGGTAAGATATTAAAAGAGATAATGCTTTGTTCTTTGATAGAATAAGATAAGTGGAAATTTTTGTTTTGAAAGCATGACTTTGAGTATCTTCTACCCTAGTCTGAAGGCTAGGGCACAGTTGGAAGAAAGAGTTGATCTAAATAAATTTGATAGAAATGAAGAAAGATATGTTATTCATATGCATAGAACGAATTTTTGGACTAATAAGTGGATGCAAAACTAGAAATAATTTTTGCATATTGGAGGTCCAACACTGTGATCCTAGTGTGCAGTACAAGAGAAAAAGAGGATTAACCCTATGTTATAACTGCAAAAGACTGGTACATCTTGATAAGAAATTCCCTGGTACAAGTCCTATTTATCTTCTTTGTAAATTTGTTGGTCATGGCATTGAGGATTGTCCAAGGATGATTGATAAAGTGGAACAATTGAACATGAGACAAGAGAACTATGTAGGAAGTCAAGGGAATACTAGCATGTTAAATAATCATCAAGTGAAAGAATCAGACAAAGTTCAGACTACATTAGAATAGTTGAAAGAAATGATGGATGATCACAAAGATGTCAGTTTACCAGAGATCTTGAAAGAAAAATAATGCATGGATACAAGAATAGGATACTTCAACATAGACTGTGTCTTGGATGACAAAACACAAGTGAATATTATGACAGAAAGCACTTGGGAAATTTTGGGAAAGCCTACTATAGTATCTTCATTGGGAAGAATAGGTTTATTCAAAGGAAAGATGATAACCTTATGTGGAAGAATTAATAATGTACCTGTTATTATTCATGGAACAACGAATGAAGAGGAATTTGAAGTCATTAAGTTTGTTGAGAACAACACCCCTTTCCCTCTTTTGTTAGGAAAGACTTGGATTGAGAAGGATTAGATCAAAAGGAAAGTAGAGGAAGAAGCTACAGAAAATAAAAAGAAAGAACTAAGGGATTTCATAGCCAGGAAAATAGGTTGACTGATAGAAGAATGAGAAGTTGAGTCGAAGAAACAAAGGGAAAGAGAATTAGATGTCAAGGTTGAAATAACGCAAGAAGGATTAAGGGAGATATCCATGTAAGAAGAAAGAATATCCACCTAGGAAGTGGTAAGGGAAGAGATATTAACTTCGAACCTATTGGAAGTACATCAACACTCCGAAGTCACTACAATAGGAGAAACTAAGAATAAGAATGGAAAGAGGAATCCAGAAACAGTTAGAGAGACTCAAATCACAGGAAAGAAGGCAAGGAAGCTCAGGAAGAAGAAATCCAAGTTAGAAAATCTATAGGGTGTTACAGAGAAGACTTCGCAGGAGCCAGGTTTGCAAGCTCTGAACCTCACTGGAACAACAGGACAATGAAGAATGGGACTTCGCATCGGCGAAGATATATGACCATTGGAGGTGCCCCGACCGTTAGAACAATGCTCCAAAATGGATAGGAAACACATTTATAGGTGAAGACCATGTTTGGGACTTTACGACCATGCCATAATAGACAAAGTCACATTAATCGAAGCATTCCTGCCCATTAGAAGAATATGATACGATGATCTCTTATTTAACCCATCGGACGCTGCGCTGGGACCACTTTTCGCCATCCATGATTACCATTGCTAATAGATAATTGATTGTTTTTCAAGCTGTGATTTTAGAACATAGACATCGCCATTCACTTGTTTACCCCGCCTGTTTGTTCACCTACCCTAAATTATCCGTTTAAAATTAAGAATGTCAGGTGAACAAACTAAGTTAGAGAAGTCCGTCAAAAAGGTCCTTAAGAAGTTTATGGCTAAGAAATCTATGTTTGAAGGTGTTCATACATTTTTGACTAGAGGAATGCAAGCTTCCCCTTCAACTGCATGACATTCTAGCCATGCTAACCCCACAACTGAAAAGCGACGTAAGCATCATGATGATCTGACTAGTGTGAAGTAGATCTCTTCGATCTTATCGTATTATATCCCACATTTGACTGGTGTAGTTAACCATGACAACATCCCACAAAACTACGAGTACACTTTGATCACTGCATACATCCCGAAGGGGATACACGTAGTTGGAAGCCAGTTTGGATAGATCCCATCCCTAAAGAACAATGACTTTAACCTCAGAGACAGAAAGAATTACACCATTCTCACCCCTTATCGATAATTAACAAAGACCACAGGGAATAAGCCTCACATCATCGCCCAGGCATGGATAAAGGAGTTCACGCAGTCCACTATACTCAATGTGATGAAGATTCCTCATTTTTTCCAACATCAGGAGGTTAACGCTTGCGTTTAACTCATCTTGTCATGGTATCATGGTGGATACATGTGGCTCGATAGGCAGATTACTATGGATCCAACCCTGATCCACCTGATCATAGGATTGAGCATGAAATGACCTAACCCTTAGTAGTTCTACCCAAGGAAGGCCTCAGACCGTTCTCTGGAACAACGCATAAAAGAGACATATGACGAAGTAGAAAAGGGAAAATGAGGCTACAAGGTAGCCTCAATCCAAAATGGCATAGTGCACCTCACTTGCCAACTCATAGCTGGCAAGATCGTCAGAAAAAACCACCCCACACAGGTCATAGGGTTCGTGGTGGACCTTGCAGGGAAATGCGTGGAAGGAATGCAAATTAATTGAGTGATTTACCTCATCAACGAGATTGAGAAAGACTTCTGTGAAGCATAGGATTAGGGATATGAGTTCCACTTCAGCTGACTACTCATGCTGATTTCATTTGTCACTTGGAAAATGCCCGAGGGAGAATCTTTTCCATAAATTGTACCATCAGAGCCATTGGTAGCTAAATTTTCTACATTATGGTATACGAGTGACATGTCGAAGCAATGGTAGTGAAACACAGTGTTCCATGCCTACTATTATCAACTTAAGGTTTCCATAGAGTCATTCTCATGCATGACACCACGCACCTTGCGCCAGTATAAGACAATTGCTAAGTTCCACATAGATCGACATTTCATATATATCACTATGTGCAAGGATGACTATAAGGAAGAATTACAATCCTATTACAAGCTAACCTACGAAGACATGGACAAAATCACCAAGGAATGGTCAGAGGGGTTCCTTGTAACTATTGTAGATGCAGAGCTTTCCTACGCTGACATTATAAGAAGCCCCTTGGTCACTCAGGTCAATCATGTTGGACACACCAACGCGAAGAAGAAGAAGAAGGAGGAGGAAGTCCAAGATGTAGAGATTGACAAAGAAGACAACACCTCTTAAGGAAATGGATTTGGTTCCCTAAGAGGAGTAGAAGACAAAGTAGATGGACATGGAGGAGGGGATGAAGGAGAAAAACAAGAAGAAGGTGAAGCTACCTCACCGAAATATCCCTCGACTGAAAAAATAACTCTACAGAAGAGGAAGGTTTCTCCAAAGAAACCTTTGGCAAGAAATAAGTCCTGCACCAGTAAGCCCTAGTTGGAGGCCACACTCACAGAAGATGACATCAGTTTAGTCCGTAGAGCGATGGAGGATGCGTCCAACGATCTCTCATAGAGATATGGAGTGAAGAAGGAGGAACTATATGGTTGGATAGAAAAGGAATTGAGCGAATTACAAGAAGCTATTCGCTCGTTCCACGCAATCCCTACTACACCCTCCTCATCAGAGACTGTAGAGTTGGGGGATGAGCCATCCCAACTTTGAAGACTTGAAGATCCAATAGAGGATCAATTTCAGTGAGTGCAAGAAGAGAAGGAGAAGGCTACATAAGCCTTGAAGCAAGAAAAATAAGAGATCCTGGAGCAATTACAAGTTACATGGTACTATGTAACCGATTATGAAAACAAGAAAGATGAGTTATGGGTGATGCTAGAGGAAGACAAAGAGAAGATACAGAGGGAAAAGGACCTGTTTCTTACAGATAAGACTGCATTCAAATAAATGGTTAGCAGAGCACTTCTCTCTATTCCAGGCTTGGAACAGGAGGAACATGAGGTAGTCGAGGTTCAAGTGATGAATCTCACTGAGGTCATCCAGCAGCTTCAAGAAAGGGTAACGAAGTTGGAGATTCAAGAACTACCAAGCACTCTGGAGGAAGTGTGTGACCAGAGGGAGGAAGCATCTAAGATCACATTCGAAAGGATCAGAGCCCTCACCTCAGAATGCAAGCAACTGAGCAACAGAAGCACGCAGACTTACGAATGCCTGATAGAAGATCCAGAGCTTAGGATGTTGGAAGCACAACTACAGTAGGTGAAGCAACATGAACTTACATTTCAATAAAAAATGAAGACACTCACTGCATTTGAGAGAATGAAGATATCACAAGAACAATGCCTAGCCCAACAATCGATTACTGCCATCTAGGGCAGAGTAATGGAAGTCACACAGAGGATAAAACCAGTGCAGGAGGAAGCCTATGCAATGTTTTAAGAGATCGAAGGACAAGGTTCACAACTAGACCAAGTGGTTGAAACAATGGAATAATGACTGAAAGGGCATGTTATAGAGTAGATGATCCAAGATCGTTTTGAGCAGGAGGCTTAGTTGAAGCAACAGGTCGAGGCAACTCGAGCTAAACTCAAGGCCTTCGAAGCAATGCTTCCCATACCTGAGTGACTTGGGATGAGTCACATGTGAGTGTTGGGGGCCTATTGGCCCTTGACCAAGTTTTCAGGAAATCTTGGTCAGGTTTGACCACCTTTTGGACTTCGACACAGTGATCGAGGAACGAGCACCCATGTGGAGCTGCTATCGTGGATCTCACTTGTTTTGTGGGATTTGTGAACCCAACATGAGGTCCTTAGGGTTTTGTAACGGTTTAATGGATGTCAGTCCATGGGTTTATCCATGATTAGGCCTTTTTGTAAATGTAAAAGTATAAATAAGTAAGAATGTAATGTAGAAAGGAGTCAATAGCTTGCAAGGCTGAGTGTAAGTAGTTTTGGGTTTCTTAGTGCAACATATTGTGTATGTAAGGCTATGTGCTTGATAGAGGAGTTGTCTCTATGCCTTGACCTGATTTTGGGAATGTACATCTGGTGCTCACTGCACAAATCACTTGTCCAGTGTGAAGCTTGTCTCTATGGATTAGTGCATAGGAGTAGACAAATGTAAGAGATTGAAGAATAATAAAGAAGAAGAAGTTGTTGGTGGACGTAGCCCCACACTGGGGTGAACCACATATATCATGTGTTGATGGTTTTCTTTGTGATATGATGTTTATGCTGTGAATATGCTTGGTGCATTTATTGTTACATATGATAGATAGATCTATGAATGGTTAGTGCTTTATTTATGTTGAATGTGCTAGATATAATTTATGATGCTAAGTGTGATGTGTATTTTGTCATTGTTACTGCGTCGATCTATTCTTGGGGTTTGTTCTGCGATGTGAATGAAGTTGATAAGATAATGTATGTTATCTTCTAAGTACTTTGTGAAGTGTTATAATCACATATCTTTGTCCCAGCTTGGTTACAGACACCAGAGTCCTATAACCCCCCTTTCTCTACCTCGAGTGAGACTTCACCTGCTTTGTAGGTGTTGCTGAAAGGGCCAGTAGTTAGGGTTTTATTGCTGAACTACTGAAGCATTGAACCCTGGGTCTGCCCCTCTGCCAACACTCCTCTATTCTTTCACGACAACAACTTCATCTGAGAGTGGCTCAATAACTGATACTGAAAGTATCTCTTCTTATTTCATGGAGGTAACTCTATATGCTATTGTAGTCATGTCTCCATGGCCCGACTAATGTACTACACCAACTTTCACTAGAGATAACACAATCTAAAATATACGGATTTCTCCCCCTGAATCTCATACTGTATCTGAATCATGGTTGTTCTAGTTGTCTTTATGAATACTGGAACTATTTCTTCGATTACTGGAGTAAGTGTCTCGTCATAGTCTTCTCGCTCTTGCTGGGATAATCCTATGGACACAAATAAGGATTTGTACTTATTTATATTGTTATCTACAATATGCTTGATCTATTAGATCAATCTTGGAAGTCAACACTGACTTCCCTTCTAGTCTCATGGAAAAATCCATATCCCACTCCTTCTGATTGGATTCCTTCTTTGTTACTGAAACAAGGGAATCTTCCCAGGAGATTCCATCTCTCCAAGAGGTCTCTAAAGATATGATCTAGTCTTATCAACCCTTGGCATATGTCTATGATTCCTGGAATACGTCTCATTTTCCCATCTGATCCTTTGTGAGATCAGGCTCACTATGTTCTTGATTTCTTCCGAGTCTACAAAGACTTCATAGTCTCTACAAGATATACTTGGTGTTGAATACCAAGTCTTAATATGAAAATATGAGTTAGAATTTAACTGTGCTTTCTGTCAAGGTGGCTTCATTATCCTTTGACCAAGTATACTATGAGTTCAGTTCTAATGTTTAGTCATCTTTAGATCCCTCTGCTCCTTACAATCAATCTCCATATGGGATACTTTGTATCTCAAAAGTAGTTTCTTCTTCATCTTCTTTGGTACATGAATGTATATGATCACGTATACAACTTAGATAGTTTTCTCCATGGCTCATCTAGTATGTTCCCTCTTGCAACTGTCACTATAGCTTCCTCAGGGTTATCACCTGTGACCTTCCTAGAATAATATCAGAAAGGTAGAAACAAAAAACAAGAATAATACTCTTTATAATAATGATAAAACAATATCAAGAACAATCATCACAGTAGCTCCTTTAGAGGTATTACTTGTAACATTCCTGAAACAAGGGTCAAAAGTAAGAAATACAATACGAACTGAGAGAAACACTCTTCTAGTATTGTGATCAATTATTCCTCCATTGTAATATGGAACTAAAACAAGAAGTTTCTCTTAGAGGAGATATTAGTTGTATCTAGTAAGTGATTTCAATAATCATTCATTTTAATAATGCTCACATGCTACCAAGTATAAAACCTTTTAAATATTTATTATCTCAACTATAGTGTTTACTTGTAATGAGGTAGTTATCAAACTTGAGATGTACAAGTTTGAATCTTATCAACTTAATCAATCAAACCTAGAACCTGGAGTCTTTTCCTCAAGAATGAGTGTTGTTGTTTTTATTCCTAGAATCCTTCACTCAAGATGACAAGTATTCTCTTCAACCTTTCTTATGTACTGAGATAATATGATTTCTTGATAGAAATCTAAGTTAGAGAATAAAATCTATAATCTCATCTTTAATCAATCTAATACCTTGACTTTAATTTTGACTAGTGGTTAGTATGATGTTCATAACTTCAACGTACAACCCAGATTTTCATAATGTCATAAAAAATAGATGCATATCAAAATAATCAAACCTGGGGTGCATTATTCCTCTGAATGTGTTGGATCTGAGATCCTTCTGGATCTATGAAAAAATATCATTTCTCCTATAAAAACCATTTTAAAACTATCAGTTTAAGCATGTGTAAGTACATACCTCTAATAATATTGGCAGGTAGTGGCACCATTTGGCATCAATGGAAATAAATAAAAAACCTTTAAAAATTCAAAGGTGTTGCAACTGATACTGATATTGCAACTACAACTACAACTAGTACTTCAACTACAACTGGTACTTCAACTAGAACTGCAACTTAGGGTTTTATGAGGAAACCCTAATTTTTCAAACTTCAAATTTTTGAATTCTGATCCAGAGAATAGATGCATTGGGTTGAGGCGAGTAGGATGGATCTATTTTTTTTTCAAAAATTTCAAGTTTAACCCCTTGAAACTTGACTTGCGCAAATTTGGACTGGTACTTCTAGTACTAGTTCTGGTTTCCTAGATTTTGGTACCATTCAAAAATAGGGTTTGAATTTTCGGAGGCTCTGGCCACTAAAAAGGTGCACTCAAGATGCCAAGTATTGCACTAGGCTAGGGCACATTTCCCTTAGTGGTTTTTAGTTAGAAATTCCTTTCCAATAAAAATCCCTAATTTTCTTGTACAACAACTGTGACGTTTTTGGATACACAGTGAAAGGTTCTCTATTAAGTGAAGCTCTGATAGCATGCTAAATTTAGAGATGTTATTAAGTTATTTTTAATTTACTATAGCATAACAACATAAGTAGGATCACTGAAAGAAACAAAATCACAAGGTACACAACATTTTATCCTCAGAAACCCTCATGGGGGAGAAAACCCAACAAAAAATTCCTTAATAATAGATTTCCATTACAATGCCAAGACTAAAGACCAAAACTACCAAGAAAAGACAAGGACTAAGCATGTGGCTCTCTTCTCCTTCTTGCAAGTGCATCTTTATTCAAAATATGCACACTAGAAGTGTGAGAGATTCTGTGAACAAATGAGGCTCCCTCCTAACTTATAAATACTAGTTGAGGAGGTGTTAGGGTTGTGTCTCTTCATCAAGTAGGGTCAACTTCTTCGAATAGTGGTTAAAACCACTTTATTAAATCCCAGGGGACGACTTTACAAACACCACCATATAACTATGGTTTTACCAATCCACAAAATGGGATTTGGTATTATACAAGACCTGATATGATCAATCCACAAAAGGAGATTTGATCTATAAAATAATAACTCAATTATAATTAGAATATTCTTCAAATTTACAATATTTCAACAACTATAACTACTAAAGGAAAAACAACTATATTCCAAACCATCCCAATGTTTCTTTGGGGTGAAGGAGGTAGAGTATTTGGGTCATATTGTATCTCATGAAGGTGTCAAGGTAGCCCCTAAAAATATTAAGGCCATGATGGAATGGATGATTCCCAAAAAATTCAAGAATGTTAGAAGATTTTCGGGTTTGACAGGTTACTATCGCAAGTTTGTTCAGAACTATGGAAGAATAGAAAAAAATTTAATGGAATTAACTAAGAAGGATGTGTTTTCATGGACTCCAGAGGACACTCAATATTTTGAACAACTTAAAGAGGTGATGTGAAAATCTCCTGTCTTGACCACACCAGACTTCACAAAAACCTTTATTGTGGAATGTGATGCCTCATGAAATGGCATTGGTGTTGTTCTAATGCAAGAATGAATGACCCTTTCTTTTGAAATTCAACCACTCAAGGGAAAGGACTTACAAAAATCCATTTATGAGAAGGAAATGATGGCAATACCACATGCATTGAAGCAATGGCGCCCTTACCTAATAGGTAGGCACTTCAAGGTAAAAAAAATCATGATATTCTTAAATACTTTGAACAAATACTATCTTCAGAAGAAAAACAAAAATGGGTAACCAAGATGTTCGGTTATGATTTTGAAATCATCTATGAAAAATGGAAGAAAAATGTTGTGGCAGATGCACTCTCAAGAAATGATGAATATGTTGAGGCCTTTCTCCATGCTATCTGGATCATCCAACCTGGTTGCATAATAGAAGCAAGGGATGAATGAAATAATGATGAAAAAGTGTGTACTCACTTTCAAAGGTTGCAGGAGGATTCCAATGCAGTATATACATTTACATGGAAAAATGATTCACTATGCTACAAATATTTCTTATATTTATGTAAGAACTCTCAACTCAAACAAAAGGTACTCTTGGAATTGCACAACTCTCCAATAGGAGGGAACTTAAGATTTTTTAAAACCTACAACAGGGTCAAGAAGGAATTTTTTGGGGATGGCCTTAAAACTGATGTTCAAAGGTTTGTGGTAGAATGTTTGGATTTCCAGCAAAATAAGGTGGAAATAACTAAGACCCTGGGTCAGTTACAACCATTATCCATCCCAAGTCAGTGCTGCGAGGAGGTTTCCATGGATTGCATCACAGGGTTACCGAAGTCTTAAAGAAAGAGTGTCATCATGGTGATTGTTGATAGATTGACTGAGTAAACACATGTTTGTGCACTCTCTTATCCTTTCAAATCCAATATAGCTTCCACTGCATTCATGGAGACAATTCAAAATCTACATGGAAGCCCAAAGATTATTGTAAGTGACAGAGATCCCATCTTCACTGGACATTTTCAACATAATTATTTTCATGTTTAGGTACTCAATTGGCTCATTTACCATCTTATCATCCTCAATCTAATGGATAGACTGGGAAAGTGAAAAAAATTCTGGAAGGCTACCTTTGTTTCTTTGTCTTTGATAAACAAACACAATGGTTCAAGTGGTTACCCTTGGTAGAATGATGGTCTAACACTTTCTTTCATACTACAACAAAAATGACATTGTTTATGGCACTCTATGGATATCACCCACCATCCATCACTTCTTCTCTAAAATAAAAATATAAGGTTCAATCAGTGGAAGATCACATTGAGCATCAACAACAAGTTCTCCAACTCTTAAAGGGAAACCTGACCATGGCATAAAATCACATGAAACGACAAGCAAATCAACATTGTAGTGAAATAAGTTTTGAAGTAGGGGATTGGGTATTTTTAATACTACAACCATACAAACATATGTCCATCAAGCAAGCTAAGAAGGATAATAAATTATCACCAAAGTAATATGGCCCTTATAAGGTGTTGCAAAATACTGGTACTATGGCATACAAATTGGAGTTTCCTGCATCTTCACGAGTACACTCAGTTTTCCATGTTTCATGCTTAAAGAAGGTTATGGGTGACAAGATCTCAATTCAAACTATATTTCCATAGCTTGACGAAGAAGGAAAAATCATATTGGAGCCTGACTATATCACTGACACAAGAATTCGCCAGCTGAGGAATAGATCTATTTCATAGTATCCCATTAAGTGGAAGAAACTACATGTTGAAGATTCAATTTCAGAAGATGAGTCTTTTATACAGAAGCATCCAAAATTACTCAAGCGTTGCGGACAAAACTTTTCTGAAGGGGAGGGGCATGTTAAGGCCTAAATAGTGGAAAATTAACCATTAATTGGGGCATATTACATTAGTATTGTTATTTTATTTATGTCATCTTGGGTACATTATTTGTAATTGTACCTCCTAGTCTCCTATATATACCAATGAGACCTTTTCATTTGGAATCATCTTGTATTTGTAAATTTATGTGGTGTAATAGTAGGTTTCCCCCTCGAAGAGGCTTATTATCTAAAATCCTCTCTTTGTCAAGGCACTGAGTACTTATTATGAGGTTTTTATGCTATTTTTATATTTATTTCTTAACACATTCACCCATAGGCCAAATCCCTAAAATAAAAAGACTCATCTCAAGTATAAAAATCGATCTCTGGTAATAAAGTTAATTCAATAATTCTTGTAATAGATAATATAACAAAACATGCATTTAACAACAATCAATATGAATTATTAAAGAAGATTTATCATTCCATGCACAACCATGTCTAAAAAACATGCATAATATAAACACGATTCTCAAAGAAAATAATTAATACACAACAGAAATAAATGAGTAATGGAAACTATGACAGAGAGCCCTTATCTTTAATCAAATGAATCACCAACTAGTTGTAGACCAAGGACATTCCACCCAACCATAGACATTGTTGTTCCAAGTCTCAAAAATAATTTCACCCCTGAGCCAGGGCTATGAATCCACAAGGATTGTGCCATGGTGTCACTTAGCTTCCAAAACTAGTCAGCACTTAAGCTCTCATAAATTTCTCAACACACAATAATCCAAAGTATGGCAACTCTCTTCTCTTCATCCCGCACAATGTAAGAGATTGGACTCCCTTCTCTACCATACAGTCCCTCAATATGTCCACCTCCTTCTAGGGCTTCAGTGCATCTGGTCAAGAATGTTCATGATGGGAATTCTCAGTACTCATATATCTGAACAAAAATTAACACATGGCAATGAAACTCAGACATGTAGGCATAGATTTCAAGGTTGGAATACACCAATCATTACTACATCCAATAAATAATGGCCTCTTACTTAACAATTCACCCCCAAGTCCCAATCAAGAACTAGAATGAAGGGGATCAGTGAATGAAGAGTGATTAGAGAAGAACAATAGAGAAGAACCATGGAGAAGAACCCTCAAACAACCCACAAGAGGTGTTTATATATTTACCTGCAAATCAATAACCACATGGAATTTCCCAAGAAGCTCATGCAACTGATTCTCTCAATTAAAACAATCATGGGTAAACAAAATATAATAAAAATACTTATACCATTAAGCCCCCTCTCTCATGGAATCATAACCCCCTATAACTCTTTTCCTTCTCCATCTAGCCGCCAACAATGTATTTTATTATTCATAATAATCAAAGCATTGCATTTCCTAGGAACGTTGGACTCTTTTAATTTTTTAGGCACTTTGGCCTTTCATCAAATAAACAAAATACATTATTTAATATGGGGACTCAAAAATTTTGTATTACACCTCATTCAACAAAAGACAAAGTGGGACAATGTTCACCAACCAAATATCTCTGGGATAATATACATAATCTATATTATAAGGAAACTTCTTTTATCATAGAGCTAGAGAATGTTGATCAAGATAAATAAGATACTGAGATAGAAAAAGAATAATGATACTTGTCATGTCAGACAGATCCAGAAGAAGAAGATTATGAAGAAGGTGTAATGGATTTTGAGTCTAAACCAACCAGTGATTTAAGTGAGCTAAGAAAATAAAAGAGGGAAAATAAGTCCCTCAAGGAATAATTGATCAATCTAAATTAAGGTTTTGAACAAGCCAGGAAGGTTATCATAAATCTAAAATCTTAGCTGGAAGATTCCAAAGTGATTGAAGAAAGTCTCAAGTATCAGTTGAAAGAGAAATGTTGTTTGGAAGCCGAAATTGTATCACAAATAAAGGAAGTAGAGAAGAGAGAAGATATTTTGACAAGTCATCTCAAGGAAATATCTGAGGACTTAAACGATCTTGAAGAAGAATTTAGTGAACAAGAAAGAACACTTGAAGAAGAAATCATCTCCTTGAAAACCCAACTTGAAGAAGAAAAGCGAATGGAAGAAGTAATGAAGATCCAAATGATGAAGAAAGAAGAAGAGTGTGAGAAGCTTGAAGAAGAAGTCATCACATTAAGGGTTGAAGTTGTCAAGGTCAACAAGAATGTTGAAGAGAGAGGAATCTCCACACCACGAGTAAATAAATTTGAAGAGAAATGTTATAGGTTACTAGAAAGGAAGAATGAAGAGAAGGCTAAGAGTTATGCAGAAATCATCAGAGGCCCTATCAAGAAGGAAGAATGCAAACCCTCAAAGGAGAACATTCCATAAATGAATAAGACTCAAGAAGAATATTAAATAAGATATGGATATCAAAGAAGACCTTCCACTTGCAGGTATCAAATAAGTTTCAATCATTGTGAAGGAAACAATAGAAGAGAAGATAATGATCAGCCAAGGCATGGATTCATAAGGCCTACATCACAAGGAATATCATTCACTACCAAGTATCAAAGCTTGTTTTATGGTTATTGTTTTACTTGTAATAAATTTGGACATAAAGTTGTAAATTGCAAATCGTATGGAAGAAATGTTTAAGAAAGAAATGTTTATGTGCCCCCCTACAACATTGAATGTTACAAATGCCTCAACTATGGACACATATCTCATGATTGTAGAAGCATGATGGATAATCCCATGAAAGAAAACAGTAATATCAGGTCTAAGAAGTTTTGGAGAAGAAATCAAGAAAAAAAGAGCAGGTGAATGAAGAGAAAATAAATGAGGAACTCCCAGAAATCACACTCTCGAGATTTGGAATAGTGCAAGGTCATGATGAATCTAAAAGCAAAGAGGAAGATGTTAATGATGACTCCGCATCAGAATGGATTGAACCATTTTTCTAAGACATTTGGCTTGGAGAATCCCATTAATGTGAATGATGAAGGGGTGGAGTCTAAGTAGTAGCAACTATTACAAATTAGAGAAATATTTTTTGAGATGTCTGAAGTGTTATGAATGGTCTGATGGTAGAAGTACAAAATTTCTCACGATGAAGTGGTTGATTAAGAAGTAGTTTTTCAAGAACACGTCTCCATGCAAGTATGAAAAATTCAGCTGGCATTACGAAGAATATCATTAACACTTTTGAGGTAGACATTGATGATTGTATGGAATATTTAAAGCATGTATTTAGGTAGGGACATATTCAATATAGATTGTTTCATACATGTAGATCTTGATTTGCAGACAATGTGAGAAGTAGGAATATGTAGTTATCAGTTATAACAAAGTTGAAGATGTGTTCAGAAGAGAAAAGTGATAGATGGGTCAACATCGTGTGTAGAAGAGTCATGGACACTTTCATGACGCATAGATAGAAATGAATTCATGAGATATCTGGCAGGTCTAGAATAGAATACTTGACATAAATCAGAGAAGGCACATAATAGTGGATGAAATCATGAGCTCATAAGGATTTCATAAAGGAAGATGGAATCATTGTAAATCATATGACTCAAAAGTAAATCGTATTGACAGAGAAAAAACATCAATAAGAGTTATACCATCAAAAGAAGATTGCTGGTTGATTATTACATTGATGTTAGTTTAGTGAATATGACAAGCCTTGAAAAAATGAATTCAAGTAATGAAGGAATATTAAACTGAATGTTTTTCATATACATCACTATATTATAGTAACACGAAGAACCAATGGAAAAAAATCACCAAAAGAGAGGAAAGAAAGCATATACAGGAATCCCCACATTGATCTACACATCATCTTTAAAAATACGACAAGGGGAGATAAATCATCAGAGGCATTTACCCTTAATGTCAAAGGAGAAGAGAAAAAACAGAAGAAGAAGAAAGAAATCAAATGAATGAAAACAAGGGGAGAACATGAAGACACGAAAAGATTGTTGAGAGAACATATACTGTAAAGGGGAGTCACTCTTTGCTATTGATATCAAAAGGGAAGAGAAATATTAGGAGAGAAATATCAGAAGCATGAAGACAGGGGGAGAATCCCCAAAGAGAGTCACCCATTTCCATTGATGTCAAAGGGGGTGAGAAGCATGAGGAGCATTGCTCACAGGTGGAGAATGAGTGTTTCCATCAATGTAAAGGGGGATTGCTAGAAAGTTAGTTTTCATTGATGTCAACCCTAGAATTAAAATCTAGAAGTCGTCTAGAAGCATTAATTTCAACCATAGAAGAAGCATGTTAACCCCAGAAGAAGCCTTTAGAAGTGATGGGCTTGTTTGAAGGAATAAGTGATGGGTATATTTCGAGTAGTCTCCAAAGTACTCCCCTAATGGCATAACCATAAGCATGTTCCTCATGGGAAGATGTTTTTAAGAAGTCTACAAGAAGCCTTGGAAATATGGCTAAGTGGTTAAGTGGTTGAGAATCCCCATAGGTGTGGTTATGAAGCCCAATATTTTTTTAGGAAAAAGAGGATGAAGGACATGGCACATTCATGCAAGACACTCATATATGGATACTTATCATCATTCCATTTCCAATGGAAGGTGGTATGCCACCTTTTTCATCATGGTTAAGGAGATATTCCCTCTTGAATATGGAATCCCCAAGGTATGGTTAAGAAGCCCCTAAACAATTAGTGACAAGTTGACCCCAAATTAATTAAAAGAAGAAAAGTTGTTTCAAACGATAAGTTTCAAGTCAACCCCATTTCAAGTTGCAATTCATCCCCATTTCAAGGAATATTAAAATAAATACCAAGGATATTGTTGGTAAAATCGTCATCAATGGAATAATCATTAAATATTAAATTGAATTTGATTTGGGTCAAGTTGGCCCTAAAAAAAGGGTGTCAGGTCTAGTATAAATAAGGAACCTAGGACTAGATTTGTCACATCAAATAAATACATTTTTATCTGAGGTAAACAAGGATATCTGAGGCAAATTTCAGAAGGAATATGAAGTGAATAAGGGAAAAATTCCAAGGGAAGATGAAGTCTTGTGATGAGTTGTTCTAAGGTATGTTCTTTAAAGGTCATATTACCATTTTTAATATAACTTTTTTTTCTAGATTGATTAAAATAGAGAAACATGGAGGATGTTGAGAATACATATCAATTTACATGTGGTACAAATTTAAGATTATGGGTCATTTTATTTTTGGAGATACATTCTATGGAATATAGGGTTTTTGACTAGTCCTGAAACTAGTCTCAAATAGGTGTTGTAAGAAAAACAATCATAACTTCTTAATAGAGAATAAATATTCTATGAGACCAATTGAGTTGGAAACAACACAATCTTTTGTATGTTGTGTGTGAATTTGATAACCAGATATGAAATATTCAGGGCATGGCATGCTCCACAATTTTTCTCTTTAGAATAGGCCAGAATTTAGTAAGGCATGCAATTTATGCTATAACTCCTTTTCAGGGATGATTCAAGGAGTGAAACTTGGAGGAATTTCAGAAAATATATTGAATAATATTGGGTACAAATTTCATACCTTTATTCATTACATGTATGGATTTATGCTTGTTGAAAGTTAGGGTTTGTGACTAATCCAAAAACTAGTCTCGCAAGACTAAGGTAAAGGTTGATGAAGATGCTATCTTGTGTTTGTTGAATATGATATGCACCAAGTTGGTCTTTTTTTTTGTGATGATATGAATTAGGTCTTCTACATGATAAAAATGTATTTTTTTATTTGGTTCAATGCTTGCATCATAGATAGTATTGCACATGCTTGAATCATTTTTTGGAGTTCTTGTTGGTACATGGATTCATAAGGTACATGCCATGGTGATGGTGGTACATGTTCAAGAACATCTTGGTGATGTTATGGTTGAGACATATCTTTGGTATATGCATTGAGACATGTGTTGGGGCTCAGAAATGTCCTATTCTCATCCACCTTTCCCTTCATCATTCTTCACATTTCATCACCCATTAACCTTTCATGATATAATTTCCATAAATATACTTGGGTTTCACCTTATTGTTCTCCACTTTATTCATTTTAGTATTTAAAAGGAATTTGTGATTAAATGTTAGAAAATCAACATGTTTTCATATATATCTTAAATATGTGTGAGCTTTGTAATGTGTAGGAATATGTGAAGGATTAATTCAAAGGACTTCTCAAATACTTCCTCCACCATTTCAATATTTGAGGAGATAATTCAAGCGCATTCCAAGGAGAAGATCATGGAGATTTGGTTGGAATATCTTATCTAAGATATATGAGAGATATGTGTGAGGATTTAAAGGGATTATATTTTGTAATAATGGAAAACAGGTTGAGAGAATAGTGGATCTGTAATAATGAGATGGTTATCTTATCTTCAATGCTCTCATGTATAAAAGAGAGTGCTCTCTCTTCATGAGAATTCAATTAGGATGTAATTAGAATTAGAGTAGTCATTAGGATTCAAAAGAGAAATGGATTCTTAGCTTTGATTCATGGTTTTGGTTTTCATGCTTTCATTATTATGTTATGAAGATTGATTTGGTTATTTTAATATAAGATTTCTTCATTAGAGTGAGCTCACATATGTTGTTGTGTCATTCAATTCTTCACATGTTGTACTTTCTTTTCCTTCATGTAGTTCTCCATTTTTAGATTAATTCCTTCACGCAATTTCTCATTCCTAGATTAATTTCATTTATGCAACTAGATTAATGATTCTATTTCAGTCGTGTGTTAGATTAATGATTCAATTCCAATTGTAGCTTAAACATTAGATTAGATTAGTATCACTTCAATCTTGCATATACTTTGCGTGTGCTTCGTCAGTTTACGACCCCCGGGTTGACAAATTAGATAAGCTGGGCAAATACTATAATGCAATTAATTCAACATTGGTTCAACCCAATGTAACGATTGTTGTTCCTTTTGCAAGTCATGTTGTTCCTTTGAATAGAACAACTATCATTCCCTTTACGATTGTTGTTCCTTTACAGGTGTTGCATATCTGGAGGCTGGGTATTGAAAACAGAAGGTAAGAACCTATGTAGGAGACAAGTAAAATGCTTGTGCCAGCGCCTACCTTTGGTTGATGCATAGAGGTTGTTTTTAGGACATATTTAGAGCCCAACATTTTGGCGTCGTTGCCGGGGAAGCAAAATGGATTGAGGTATTAGTTTCTTTTTCATTTCAATTCATGCAAGTGTCAGCTTGGAACTACTCACTCAGTTCTTGGCAGACGTCAGGATCTCCTCTTCCTTGGAAGGGGAGATCTTGACAAGGATCAAAGATTCAAATACTCCTCCAGAAATAGTTGAAGATTCAACATCTGAAGAATCCTTCATATTCGATGACGAACAATCCTTCAAACAGGAGATCGAGGAAGATGAAGAGGAGTTATAGCATGATTTGAGCGAGGAACAACACACCTATGAAAGCCTGATCAAATGATGGTTTCAAGTGAGTACTAGGTTAGATACAGTTATTTTATTTATTTTTCTTAATTCACAATTTCAACAACTAATTTCGCACGCTCATACATATTCTCGACTGTCAATTGTGAAATTGAAAGATAACATATTTTTATTACTGTTGCGTGCATGGATACATTGGCTCTTTGATTATATGTAACTAATGTCTCATTTCTAATTAGTGTAGTGTAGGTAGGGTTTTATTTTCGAGTTTTTTTTCATCTTTGCTAGAATAAGTATGCTCTCCTCCGCACTTCGTGCGATAGCAAGGATAAAAAAATAGGGATAATTTAGATTAATTTCAGGAATAAAGAAATTAATGGTTTGAAATATGCGTAATCAATTTTATGGTTAATTTACAAATCATTTTTTCTCGATTTTCTAAAAAAACATTTTTGTAAGTTGAAGTTTTGAGTGTTTCTATGACAAAACGGTGGATGCAACTGTCCTTACATGCTGAAACAATGACTCTGTCCTGAAACAGATTGCTGAAAAGTGTCCCGCTTATTGAATTGCATTTTCTCGCCTTCATAAAACTGCAAATCACACCTTGAACTCAGACCTACAAATAAAACACAACCAAACATTAGAATTGGTCTGCTAATCCATGCGAATGATCATTTGCACTCTTACAAACTGAAACTGTAAATCCCATGCTGAAACAGTGACATTTCTAGTTTTGAGTCACATCAACGCAACCTTGTCCTCCATCTTTATCCTATAACCTGGAAATTAACTCTGCAACAGTAAAACAATATGATCATGATCATTTATGTCTTCACATCATAGTGGGTCTACATGTTGGCTTCTTTACACTGATCAAGCTCCTACGGCATGGTTACATTTTGCACTATGTGGGCTAGTAGGAATAATAACAAACTATCTTTTTGTTTGGATCACTCAATACTATACATATTACAAGTATGAGACTGTATAGACACTGGCATTATCAAGCTCTACAAGACATGGGACGAATATTATTGCAGGAGTTAGCTTGGGTTTGGAATCAACTGCTCTTCCAGTTCTTGTTATCATTGTGGCAATTATTTCTGCTTTCTGGCTTGGATGAAATTTAGGTCTAGTTGAGTTGGATGGAACTCCAACAGGTGGTCTTTTTGGAACAGTTGTAGCTACTATGGGAATGCTTAGCACTGCAGCATACATTTTGACAATGGATATGTTTGGGTCGATAGCTGATAATGCAGGTGGAATTGTGGAAATGAGTCAACAGCCTGAAAGTGTAAGAGAAATTACAAATCTACTTGATGCAGTTGGGAACACCACAAAAGCAACCACCAAAGGCTTTGCAATTGGATCTGTGGCATTATCTTCTTTTCTTTTATTCAGTGCCTATATGGATGAAGTATCATCTTATGCTCATCAAACTTTCAGCTAGGTTGATATAGCTATTCCATAGGTGTTCCTTGGAGGTCTATTGGGATTGATGCTAATTTTCCTATTCAGTGCATGGGCATGTTCTGCGGTTGGTCGAACGACCCAGGAAGTTGTTAAAGAAGTGCAGAGGCAATTTATAGATTGACCTGACATAATGACGTATCAAGAGAAACCAGATTATGCATGTTGTGTTGCAATAGTAGCATCTGCTTCACTCTGGGAGATGATAAAGCCTGGTGCTTTAGCAGTTATATCTCCTATTTTCATTGGTGTCTCATTTAAGATTCTGGGACAATATCGACTCCTGAGAAAAACGAAGAAGATGCATCCGAAATTCCACGCCCATGATTTAATTGATTGTTTTTTTTACAAGATACACTTGGATCCGATAAAGATGGCGATGATCTTGACTAAAACTATTCTATATGGTTGTTGAGATTCTGTGCATGATTTTTTAGATTTCTATGAATCCCCTCCTTCAACCTTATATTTTTGCAGTGATGTAGCAGTTGGACATGAAATTGAAGGTAGAAGCGCAGGCTCAGGATCATGATCAATCAATCGTGACAGTCAATCTCCATGTTGCGATTACTTTGCTCTAACGGTGACTATTCATCTACCAGGCACGAAAATTTCTGCTACTTGTCCGGTAAACTATTGTTGATGGCATCGATGTGCCAATGGTTAGTGCCTAGACATGGATATGGTTTGGGAAATCAATATTTACTCCTGATAAAGTGGCCACGACATTTAATTTGACAATCTGTGCGTTCAATTATCTGTTGATTACAAAGATCTTTGTGTCCAACAAACTACCTGTCTGTGATGGAATCGGACGAGCATCTCCAATTATTATTGATTTTGAAGGGAATGAGTATATGGGGAGTACTATTTGCCTTGTCTGCTACATCATCAGTGCGGATTCTATTTGGATTTCCATTTCTTATTTCATATCATTTTGAATATATACCAAAGGCCTTTGACCTTGGGCATGCTTTGGTAATTGTGTGATGGCGTGTAGAAACCTTTTGGTAATTGTGTGATGGCACACCTCGTAGACTTGTAGACTTGGAATTATTAGTAAGTTTCTAAATTGGGTTTTGCCTTCTTCCGTTCTTATAAATTTTGCGTCATTTTGAATCGAATTTAGGGTTTCTGGGCTTCCGGATCTGGTTATTGTTGTATCCGCACGTCTCGAATTGTCTTCGGATTGAGGATTTATGTACTCTGAAAAGTCTCGGATCAGTCTTCCACATTTTATTTGGGATCAGAATCGATCTAGGATGTTTTGTCTAGTGTTCCTACTGGGAAGGTTTCCTGAGGGTCAAGTATGTTTTTGTTTGATTGGTTCTAGTATTCTAGCCACCTTAGGCCTGTGGCAGAAGGAGGCAAAGATATTATTCTTTGGTCTAGATAATGCAGGGAAGAATACCTTGCTTCATGTGTTGAAAGATGAGCGATTAGTACATCATCAACCTACACAATATTCTACATCCGAGGAACTCAGTATTGGGAAAATCAAATTCAAAGCTTTTGATTTGGGTGGCCACCAAATTGCTAGGAGGGTCTGGAAAGATTATTATGCTGAGATGAATAATGCAAAGGAAAATACAACGAATTCCAAGGACACAGACCCCTTTTATTATAAGGAGGTTGAACTGAATGTTGACTCTTCTGGCAGTGGAAACAATATTAGACAAGACGACAGGGTTGAAAACATTGTCTTTGATAGGAAGGTAAGTAATAGACCTTCAGAGAGACCTGACTCGAGTTGTTCTGAGTGGAGTGACATTGAAAATAAGGATTACTGGGTAGATATGGAGAAGCAAGAACTCCAAAGAAATCTTAGGAGAACTGAGAATTGGCACAATCTGCATGGTAAAAGATAACTATAAACAGGAACGTAGGCAGGACCTGGATAAACAGGATAGCTAGCACAAGTCAACTGATTATGCAAGCTTTAATGGTGGACCACAAAGAATTCTGTCTTCATCTCTATTAGTTGTGTACAGGTGCTCAACTCAGAATCCAGCCGTAACTATTATCATCTCCTAGATTATCTCCCGATTTTATCAATCGTGTTGCATAAATTTTGAAATATTGATTTCTTATAGATTAATTACCAGTATTTATTTCCATGTTGATTGCTTGCATGGAGTTTTATGTTTAGTTGTTTTTAGAGGTGGTCTACAATTTATTTATCACGTGACAAACCCATTGGCAATTAAGGTTGGCAGGGAATTGTTTCCCACACTCTCAAAAAGATCCCCACAAAGCTCTTCAAATTTCTACCGAGTTCAGAACGTCAAAACGAGTACGGAGGGTGAGCAGACGTTTTGCTGACAGTTTGATTGGTCATCAGTGTTGCTAACAGGAGAAAATAGAGCAACTTGTGTACCAATTTTAATTGATTTACAATGAGACAGTTTGATTCCAGCCATGATGGGCAGCTCTTGGAGGTTTTTTTTTTTTTTTTCATATTATTCATGTTGTTTCTTTTGGTCACGAGAGGTAGCCAAGTCTTGATGTTTTCCATCACGAGAAGGATGAAATTGCAAGAGAAAGTGTGACAGCAGGATTGAATTTCACAGAAGAGATGATAAGTGCAAAATCTATTACAAGGTAGTTGGGAGATCGGATGACAATGCATTTATTGATAGTTGGAGGAAAGATTAGTGGACATTTTAATGAACTTAGGCACCACTAGAACCCTTGGAAGACTGTGTTGCAGCCAATTCCCAGACGCACCAGTGGTAGTGGCGGAGGTAAAACATTGCTTGTCTCGCTTCTTGTTTAAATAAGAGTTGATTCTAGTTGCATGATTTGATTTCATTCAGTGGCATGGATCCCAGTTGGGAAGGATTAGTGATGCCTTTGCTACTCAAAAGGCACATTATGGCAGTTCACGCAAGGAGATGCATGTGATGACACATTATTCATCAACCAATAGATTGATATTTAAACTTTATTGTTTTGATGCGCAGTTTATTATTCTCGTGTGAATGAAAGATTTTGCTGTAGTGTTACTTGGTGCAGGAAATGGTTCTAAAACTGCTGAGTACGACTAGTTGCCAAGCGACGATTGTCAAGAAGGAGAATATAGTAGGTTTCTCATGATGGAAGACATTGTTTTTCCCCTCTACCCTCTGAGCGTGCGAAAAAGTGACTATCAACTTGTGGAGATAGAGAAGATTCATCTTCTCATTTGCAACAATCTTTGAATCTAAAATTCTTATTTACTTGGATTGCACAGAGATTGAAAATTGCGAAATGAAAAAAAAAACTTATGTATGGTGATTGAAATTTGTTACTTCAATTTTGTGTGATTTGTCCATTGCAATTTAAAAACAAATCAACAAATATAAAAATATTCTTTCTTGATTTTATTTTGCATATTACTCCCCACTACAAACTTGTCTTGCCATTGGTGATTTCACAAGCGATGAAATGAAAATTAGTTAGGGGCTTTCCATGCTACGCGTAGGATTCATTCGGATGGGTCGGATGCTCTTGACATCATGTTCATTAACATATTTTCATTGTCTACTTTTTAGATGTTTTTTATTATGAGTTAAAATCAAAAGTATAAAAATAAAAAACATTGTCAAAATTTGAAAATGGACATCTATTTCCTGAAAATGATAATCAAAACTTGTTTTGATGCTTAATGTTAATTTGTTTTCTTGAGTCACTTCACAAAGCAGTCAATAACGAACCCAAGCGCGTAGACAACAGGTACAAACACACATTTTATTTTTCCTTTACCGCATTCATATTTCTTCCTACATGTTATGTTTTCTTTTTCTAACTTCTCACATGTCTTCTTGCAAGATTAGTACTCACATTTTTTTCAGGTTTGAAGGTGACTTCTTCTACTGTTGTGGTGATTTTTCAATAATCAATTTTTTTTTGATAAACATGCTTTGATAGACCACTTGAAGGCGTTGTTCCTCATCATAAACATCATACATGCTTGTTGTCACACAAAAACGCTTTACGCATCCTGATGTTTGTTGTTACATGACACACATTCCCAAAAACACCATTTTGCATTATGACTTCTTGCCTCGCATTACTCATTCAAAGCATATTGGTCATCCATGTCTCGAAGCCCATTTTTCCATTGCCTTATCCTTCACGAATTCATGCATGCCTACCTTTCTGAGTTGCATACATTCCTTTATCCTTTTTCAGTTCATTTTTGGCTTCTTTTTCCCTTCCAATTTGCCTTACGAATAAAACCATTTAGTTCCCTTTCCATGATTACATTGCCTTGTTTTCCTTGTCCTGCTGATCCACACTACTTGACCATGAGATCTTTTCATTTATAGTCCTACCACTCTTTTTATCCAAACTCGTGTTGACTGATGTGGGATTCCTTAAGGCCCACCTTTCAACAAGTCTTTCCCCATCGACCTCAACACCTTATCTGGGATATAGACTAGAGTCCATTTTGAGTACCTGGAGGCTTGCATTCCTTAATGGCAAGTTCTCTTGCTGACAATCATGGGAATACATCAATGTCCCTTGATTTTCAGATCTTGCAAGTGGCTCGACATTAGCTCATTCATTCGCACTTCGCCAGATGTAGTCGGGTACCTTGGCACTCATTGACATCAATGGTGAGTTGCCTCACATTGGTTAATGAAATTCATCATTGGTTGGTAATCCAATGACTTCTTTTCATTCTCGACATCGACACATTCATTCGCATGATTAGAATTGTACCATCAGGTTTAGCAGTGGGTGAAGACTATACACTTTTCATGATTCTATCAGCAGTGATAGTAGCATGACTTCAGCCATATGAGACTACCACAGTCCCACTTTCACACTTTCTCTTTTCCATGATTCATTCAGCAACAGTTTAGCTTCCTCCAATTCACATTCTCTGCTCCAGCAGATAGTAGTCGCCACTACAGCAGCAATCACTTTCCATATGATCCTGCAGCAGTGACATCTTCCATGGTCTAGCAGGTGCATCAGCCATATTCCTATTGCATAGTTCATCAACATTTTGGGTGAGTGGAGGTATGTTATTTTCTAAACTTTAATCATGTAATTCCTCAACTGCTAGCAATGAATAATTTGGAAAATTCCCTCATCAAGTTCCCTTTCCTTTTTCACTTCTACAAATTATACCATGTTGCATGAGGACATGCAACAAGTTAAGTTGGGGGGTACAATACTTTATTCACTATCATCACTCCATTTTTCCATGACCATCATTCCATTTTTTCGTCTCATTTACCAGTTATGAACATTTCTTTTCCAACGATGATCCGTTGCACTTTACTTCATAAGCACTAATATACATATTGGCATGATTCACACATATACAAAAACCAGAAAAGGGGATTTCTTATACTCAGTGATGTTTTCCTTATGCACATTGATAGCATACATTTTCCAGTAAAAATATGGGCAAATTATTATCATAACAGCAAGAGAATGTGTAACAAAATGAATGTTGTTAACACAAGAACCAACATTCTTTATATTCATGGTTGTCACACAAGAACCAACCATACGTAAAATGTCAGTTGTTACTCATGTAAATGCCATCCTGGAAAACAGTCATTATCATCACTCAAAGCCAACATTCAGATGCCAAAATTTATTAAGAAGATCCATGCATGGTTGCATGAGGAAATGCAACAAGTTAAGTTGGGGGGTATGTTGGGGCTCAAAAATGTCCTATTCTCATCCACCTTTCCCTTCATCATTCTTCACATTTCATCACCTTATTAACCTTTCAAGATATCATTTCCATAAATATACTTGGGTTTCACCTTATTGTTCTCCACTTTATTCATTTTAGTATTTAAAAGGAATTTGTGATTAAATGTTAGAAAATCAACATGTTTTCATATATATCTCGAATATGTGTGAGCTTTGTAATGTGTAGGAATACGTGAAGGATTAATTCAAAGGACTTCTCGAATACTTCCTCGACCATTTCAATATTTGAGGAGATAATTCAAACCCATTCCAAGGAGAAGATCATGGAGATTTGGTTGGAATATCTTATCTAAGATATATGAGAGATATGTGTGAGGATTTAAAGGG
>JZKD02S0476040.1:0-17219 GCA_000966675.3 Picea glauca
TATACCTGCAGACCTTACCTCCTCTGACCCACCTTTGCACTCTGAAGGTGAAACTTCCTCTACTTCCCAGAATTTTTAGCCCCATCACTTTCAATGTGACCTACTCCTTCCGCGTGTGGATGTGAAAAAATTTGATGGCTTGGATCCCACTGGCTGGGTAACTCAAATGGAATATTATTTCTCTATGTATTGCATTACAGATGAGTTGGCCAAACTCCGGTATTTTGTTCTCCATATAGATCAAGAACGTTGGCAATGGTGGCAATGGAGAAAAAATTTCCTCCAAGGGTATTTGGCTTGGACACAATTTGTGGCAGAGCATTATGAACGCTTTGACACTAAAACCAACCATTTATCTCGTTTGAAAAAGTTGAAACAATCTGGCATAGTGGAAGACTTTATAGCTACTTTTGAGCGATTGGATTTCCACACAGAGGGCATGTTTGATACTTTTTTTCGAGAATGTTTTATCAGTGGCCTCAAGGATAGGATTCGTGCCCATGTCCTCATGGCTCATATTTAGATTTGGGTGGAAGCTACTAAAAGAGCTAAGGAAGCACAACAAGTTGTCTTTTCTCAAACAAAAAAACCCTCATTTATTCCTCGCCCTAAACCAATCACTCCCACTCCTCCTTCCACTCCACTAAAGATCCAAAAATTGACTAGGGAAGAAATGGTTGAACACCAACTCAAAGGCCTTTATTATAATTGTGATGAAAAATGTTTTCCCAGGCACAAGTGTAAGGAACAAAATATTTTTATGTCCATCTCCAAGGATGTTTCTGAAGACGATGTCAAGGCCCCCCTTGTGGCCAAGTCACTTGAACCCAGTGACATGACCCCACTCTCTAACCCTCCTGAAGTTGAACTGGTCATTTCCCTAAATGATCTCATTAGATTCTCTACTCGCTAAACCCTCAAGCTAACTGGTTACATCAAGAATTGGAAGGTCATCATCCTTATTGACAATGGAAGCACCCATAATTTTATTCATCGTTGCATTTCCCAATAAACTAATTGCTATATCCGTGTAGTCAATCATTTTCAAATCATGATTGCCAATGGAGGGCCCTTGAAATGTGGGGGCATTGTGAAATTGTGTGTCTCCAAATTGGTCAGTACCACATGAAATATCATATGTTTTCTATCGACATGGGTGGTTATGACATTGTGTTGGGTGTCGAATGAATAAGGACTCCAGGTCCTATTCTCATGGATTTTAAGGAATTAACCATGAAATTCAACAAGGAGGGTAAAAAATATAAGTTCCAAGGCATCACAACAGGTTCCCCTGAGATCATCAGTTCCCATCACATGGAAAATCTCCTCAAAAAAGGTCATTCTGACATTATTGCACAACTCCATTCCATTCACGCCACTAAGACACCCTCTGTGCCACTAGACCTCCAATCCATCCTCTCCAAACATCAAGCTATTTTTTCCACTCCCCAGGGACTTCCTCCTTCCTGTGGTGTTCATGATCATTTAATTCCCCTTCTCCCTAGAATCCTTCCTCCCAATGTTCATCTCTTTCGTCATCCATTTTCCCAAAAAAATGAAATTGAGAAATTTGTTCAAGAATTTCTCACCGCAGGCGTTATCCGTCCTAGTACGAGTCCCTATTCTTCTATTGTTGTCATGGTCCTTAAGAAAGAAGTCTCTTGGCTCATGTGTCCTAACTTCTGTTCCTTCAACAAACTCATCATCAAAGACAAATTTCCCATTCCGGTCATTGGTGATCTCTTGGATGAATTGAGTGGTGCCCAGTTCTTTTCTAAACTTGATCTTTGTTCTGGCTACCACCATTGACGTATGAACAGGGCATACATTCATAAGACTGCATTTTGAACTCATGGGGGCCACTATGAGTTTTTGGTCATGCCTTTTGGCTTGTCTAACGCTCCCTCCACTTTCCAAAGCCTCACGAATCATGTATTCCGTCCTTTTCTCCATCATTTTGTCTTAGTTTTATTTGATGATATCCTCATCTATAGTAAAACATGGACAACCCATCTTGCTCATGTGGATCGATTTCTACATCAACTCTTTCAGCACCAAATTTTCATCAAACAATATAAATGTGCTTTTGGAGCCTCAGAAGTCGAGTACTTGGGTCATATTGTTGGCAAGGTAGGTGTCAGGGTGAATCCTAAGAAGATTGAAGCTATGCAGGATTGGCCTCACCCAAAGACTCTCAAAATCTTACGTGGTTTTTTGGGTTTAACATGCTATTATCACAAGTTTTTTAAGAATTATGGAAATATTGTGGCGCCTCTCACTGCTCTCCTTAAAAATAATTCTTTCACTTGGACTCCCGCAGTTGATTAGGCCTTTCAAGCCTTGAAGGCGACTATGTGCACCACTCTGGTCCTGGCCCTTCCTAATTTCACAAAGACCTTTTTCTTGGAATGTGATGCTTCCAAGAGAGGAATTGGAGCATTCCTTATGCAAGATGGTCGACCTTTGGCCTTTACCCAAAAAAAACTATGAGAGCGACATTTGGTCCAATCAATCTATGAAAAGGAATTGTTGGCTATTATGCATGCATTGAATCTCTAACGCCCTTAACTATTGCAACAACACTTCCAAATAAAGACAGATCATCAAAGCCTCAAGTATTTTCTGGAGCAACACCCTTCCTCCCCGGAGTAACAAAAATGTGTGACTAAGCTCTTTGGATATGATTATGAGATCATTCACAAGAAAGACAAAGACAATGTTGGTGTTGATGCTCTTTTAAGAAAATATGAAGATGAAGGGTCCCTTTTTTCCCTCTCCTTCATTGTACCAGATTGGCTCTAAGCTGTTCTCTAGGAATGGCTACAAGATCCCAAAATTTTTCATCTGATCCAACAATTACAGGTCAATTCTCCAATTTTCCTAGGGTACTCTCGGCATAATGATGAGCTTCGCTACAAAGGCCATTTGTATTTAAGTCAACAGTCATAACTTAAATCCACGGTACTTTCTGAGCTTCATGCTACACCCACAATTGGGCACTCAGGGTTTACCAAAACCTATGACCAGGTCAAACGTTCTTTTTTTTGGGATGGTATGAAACGGGACGTTCGCACTTTTGTGGCAAGATGTGATGTTTGTCAATGCAACTAGGGAGAAACCGTCAAAGCTCTTGGAACACTACAATTGCTTCCAATTCCACCTGCTATTTGGAGGGATATCTCTATGGATTTTATTGTGGGGTTTCCTAAATCGGGCAATAAGTCAATCATCATGGTGGTCGTTGATCATCTTTCCAAGTATGCTCATTTTTGTGCTCTTCAACACCCATTTACCGCCTCCATTGTGGCTCAAATTTTCATGGATCATGTATTCAAGCTTCATGGCATGCCTCATTCTATTGTTTCTGATCGAGATCCCACTTTCACCAAAATTTTTGGGCAAGAACTCTTCAGGCTACAGGGAACCCAATTGCATCTCATCATAGCTTATCATCCCAAGACTGATGGTCAAACTGAAGTTGTCAACAAGTGTTTGGAAACATATTTGAGGTGTTTTTCATCTGAAGGGAAAACTCAACGGGCTCAATGGTTACCACTAGATGAATGGTGGTACAACACTTCTTACCATACAACTACCCACATGACTCCTTTTGAAGTAGTATATGGACAAAATCCACCTTCAATTCTCTCATACCTTCCAGGTATCTCAAAGGTATAGGCGGTTGACCAAACACTTACAGTTCGATAGGATATTATTTGTACCCTCAAAGAGAATTTGGCCAGGGACCAGAATCACATGAAGCAACAAGTAGATCAAGGTTTCTCTGAATGTCAATCTGGTAAAGGAGACAAGGGGTTTCTTAGACTACAACCTTATAAGAAAAATTCACTCAAGTTCGACCATTTTTAGAAATTGGCGCCCAAATTTTATGGTCCTTATACTGTTCTCAAGTGTGTGGGACAAGTGGCCTATCAATTAGATTTTCCTAGTCATTCTAAGCTCCATCCTTTTTTCCTGTCTCCTGCTTAAAGAAGGTGATTGGATTTAAGTGCCAAACTCAAACCAACCTTTCCGAGTTGGATGAATAAGGATTCATATGGTTGCAGACACAAGCAGTTTTGGACCAGCATGAGTGTTATCTTCGTCGGTGCACCACCAAGGAAGTGTTAGTCCAGTAGAAAGATACAACTCCATCAGATGCCACTTGGGAACCAACTACCATTCTGCAATAATTTCCTCATCTCAAGCCTTGAGGACAAGGCTTCTTTTAAGGGGGAGGTCATGTTAGGGACCTAACCTCCCTAACCCCTCACATAGGTAGAATAATATATTTCCATGTAATAAAGGTCAATATTAATAAGGCCTAGCAATAAGGAAGAATAAGTCAAATGTAAGAAGACATAATAGAAGCTTCTGCTTCTAGAAGGATCTTCCTCTAGATTGTTCTTTTGGATAGATAGATTTAGTATAAATAGGAGTAGATGGTATGATAAGTTTTTTCTTGGATATTATTGTAATAGAGCTCTTCTATGCTGGAGGTTTCACCCTCGAAGAGGCAAGTGAACATTGCTTTCAATGATAAAGGTGCTCTTTCTGGTGTTATCCTGGTATTATTCTGATATTGTTCTGGTTACATTATTGTTGTTCTGCCATTGCTTGCTAAATATTTATGTTCTGCATGCTATATAATATCTAGAATATTACATTGATTTCTTCTCATTATGGTTTTCCTTTGTTGTTTATGAGATTTATTTTAGGGTATTTGGTAGTGATCACTATTCATACCTTGCTTGTTCCCCTATAGATAAGTTTTCAAGGAAATTTTTGGGCTTTATGTGGAATGTTTTTCCTTATACAAGACTTGTATGCACCTTTCCTTCACATACAGAGAATGCGCATGCACCTTGCATTCACATAGAGAACATGTACAAACATGTTTTCCTAACAAAAGGAGCATGTACATCCTACAAAGCTAAAGTTTTCATTTATGTGAGTTCTCCTGCTTTTCAGTTTGGTTGTTTATCTATTCTGGGAGGTTAATGTCTGCAGTAAGTAGAGTTTTGATTATTTAAATGCATTTAGGTTCATTTGTAAAGAAAAAGAGACAAAAACATAATTTTGTTTTCCTCTTTCACTTCTTTTGCATTTCTAGTAGTACTTTAATTAATAACATTTTTCCTTCAAAGTTGTTTGGTTGGTAGGATTGCATATTAACAGTTTTGAAAGAGCAACAAGAACAAGTAGTGTTTGTTGCATGGTATTTCGATCTTGGAAAAGTTATTCACTTTTGAAGCTTGATGGAGACCTAGTTTCATTGAAGAATAAGGGTGAATTGAAATTTTTTTCAATGTTCTTATGTTTCCAATTTATTAAGTGTCTTTGAACATTATCAATTGCATCTCCATTTCACTAAGTAATCAATGGAAACTAAAACAAATGATTAGTCTTAAAACTAATCGGAATTTTTCTTTACATAAAACCAATATAGTCTAGCTATTAGAGCCTTGGTGTAGGATTGGAGATTAAAATCTCTAAGGTTTCAAAACACAACTATGAAATTATTAAAGAGATAAAATTCAATAGTAGCAAGAGATATTTTCTAAAAAAACACCTCTAACACGGGTTTCAAGTACTAGGTCAAGATTATTCAAGTGACCATATTATCCCCTGACACTTGGATTGGTGGGTTATGCATGTACATGAGTTTTAGCTAAAGTGGCAAGTCCTCGAGGTGACACTACTTCTTCTGGAGCTTTGGGTCTAGGACTCAATCCTAGGTTTTCTACCCATACACAAAAGAATGATTGATGATTGTCCCCCCTGGTTATTAATCATGAATTGGTATCCTTAGTTTCTTTTTCTAGGGGTCTTTACTTGGGTGAATACAAGTGGGAAGTTCTTGTAGTACTCGAGATAGATGCATAACATTAGTCTCAACTCCATTAGAGGGTCTTTGTGAGGGTACTTGCACCTTGGGTGATTGTTGCATGAGGGTTAAAAAAATTAACTCTCACACATTCGTTAGCTAGTCTTGGGCCTTAATCATCCCAAGCCACCTTACAAAAGGATCTTTGATCAACTCTTCGCCAATTTAGATCCATAACCTAATCACCCTGGACTGGTCCTTAGAAGAGTGGTTTTGCTTGTTGAGTTACAACTTAGGAACTTTTTAGTTGAGTGCTTCTTGATTGTTTGTTATGCGGACTTAGGTTGTTCTTGTATTTTCATTATTGAGTATTTGATTCAAAGTGGTTAGCCAACCACTTCATCAGTATAGAAAGACCAGAGGTCTTTCTCCTCAGAGTGTGGAGCCTCCCCCTTAAAGGAGAAGGCCAAATAATCCTAACCCAACCCACATGAGCCAATTGAAGAGACTCAAGTTACATTGTACAATCCCACAAGGGAAGATATAGTGCAAGAAGACTACAATTCAAAAGAACTATCAGCTGAAGGGTACCTTAGGGATTTGGATAGTCACATACCTATACTTGGAAGGGTCCAACCCCTCCTCCACAAGTGTAATACCTTGATTTTGATGCTCATATTTATAATGTATGTTTTCACATGATGAAAGGTAAGATAACCTAGAAATGTAACAACTTTTGAATATTAATAATAAAATACATCACTAGTTGCATGCAGACAAGGACAAAGTCTTAGGGGGATACAATTCCACAAGAGAGGGGTGGGGGTAAAGGGGATAGACCAAATTATAATATTTTATTAAACCCATCTTCAAATTAGTTGTGAAAGGGAATTACATGAGATTCTTGGGGAAGAAACATGGTGCATTGTAAGGATGCATACACTAACCATTTTTTTTTTATGGTAGAGGAGGATGATTCCTCATTCTTTATTTCTCATTCATTCTTGATATTGGTTTTTGGGAGGAGATAAGAACATATTTTTTAGTGTAGAGAGCCGCTGCTAGTTGGTTGTATAAGAAGACTGGTTATTTATAGCAATGTAGGGATTCCTATGCGCATGGAAGCAATGTAATTTTGAGGAAAAACTATCCACAACTGAGAATATCTGGAGCTTTCAACATTGATATTTCTTGGCTAGTCTATACTACATCCATGGAAAGAAGTGGAATAGGTTGAGGGATTGTATTGCAAAGAATGGGATTTCTTTATTTGGGTTGTGCAAGATGAAGGGGAAAGAAACACGGTAAGTTGGAATTGTTGTGTGATTAAGAAAACTATAACAACATGAAAAGTTGATTTCCTGTGTAAAATTAGATTTGTCCTAGGCACCTATCCTTGTGGATTCATAGCCTTAGCTCGAGGGTGACCTGTTGCTGAGAAATTTGGAGTAGCAACATCTATGGTTGGGTGGAACGTCTGACGTCTGCAACTAGTTGATGTGGTCATTTGATAAAGATAAGTGTTCTCTGTGTATTATATTCATGTTATGTTTATGCTATGCTTTTTCATTATTTCTTTCTAAGGATATCTTTTAATGCTATGCATTACAAGAGATATCTCTCTCTCTTTTATATATGTATATGTTTTGTTGAATGCATGGTTTGTACATTTGTTATGCATGATTCTTGTTTTTATTTTGTAATGGTATTAGAGTTCAAATTTATTCAAGATCATGGAATCTTGAGGTACCCAGTGGTGGGTACATTACAATTTGGTACATGAGTAGAAATTTGTAGTAATATGCCTCATCGAGGAGATAGCTACATTATAGTTTAGTATCAAAGCCGAAGGTTCCAGGGATGGACTCATATGGGTAGAGATCAGTGTGAACTCATCAAATTCACTATTGCAAAGTTCAATCTGCATTGAATTAGAGAGAAATACACATTTTCTAAATGAATCTAGCATGTATTGGATGCAATGTGTTGACTAGGTGAGCACAGGGTTGGAGTCGACAATGTGAAGCTTAGTCTAAAGCTTCTATAGTGGTCCCATGTAAATTTCCTTTGAAAATTTATGTATATCCACCAATGACTCATATTACATTTGAGTTTGAAATGGATAGTCTAGATTCATCTTGAATTTGGTCACAAAAATTCTAAGTTAAAAAAGTTCATCAAAGAAAGAAGTTTATTTAGACCATCGAAATAAATAAATTATAGTCCATAAAAAAAGTCAATGCATTTTGAACAACACCAAAAAGAAAATTTATTCATTTCGCTGAAAAGTTAGTTCATTGTGTAGGCCATTGAAGTACATTTTGTAGTTCACCAAAGGAATAAATTTTATTTAGTCCATCGAAAAAGGAAGTTTCATAGTCCGCTGAAAGAGATTTTTATAGATCACCAAAGAAGAAAATTTAAGTTTGTTGAAGATGGAAATTTTGAAGTTCGTCAATAGAAAAATTTTGAAGTTTTTCGGAGATAGAAATTTTGAAGTCCACCGATAGAAGAATTTTGAAGTGTTCCAATAGAAGAATTTTGAAGTCCATCGATAGAAGAATTTTGAAGTCATTGACATAAACTTTTTGAAGTTCATCGATAAAAGAATTTGAGTATGCAAGTTTCCACAGTTAGTCATAATGCGTAAAAAACTTATTGATCAAAACCGTGTGTCGAGTTTTCTAAAATGTCCAACGTTTCGAGTGGAGACTCCACCCACCATCAAGGACATAGAAATCGAATATGTTGATGGTGGGTGGAGTGTCCACTTGAAACATTAGACGTTTAAGAAAAATCCACACACGGTTTTGATCCAGAAGTTCTTTACGTGATAGAAGAATTTTGAAGCCCATCAATAGAATAATTTTGAAGTCTATTGATCGAATAATTTTGAATTTTGTCGATAAAATAATTTCAAAGTTCACCAATGGGAGAAATTTAGAAGTTCATTGATGGAATAATTTTTTGGTTTTCCAATGGGAGAAATTTCCAATTCACTGATAGAAGAAACAATTTGATCATAGATGAAGGAAAAGGAGGATGGTGACATGGCCACATCAAGCGCTGACAACTGGACATCCGTGCCAAATCAACAACCACATACCATGGCATGTCAACTAGTTTCCACATTAACAAATGGTATCCTATGTTTAAAAAAAATGAAGTCTGGAGCCAAATTTTTATTTTAGCCATAACAAGAGCATAACAACCCAGCATCAGATGATTTTTTTTGGGTATGTCCATAATGAGCATGGCTACATAATTTCCAATGAGGGCCACTAACCAATTCTGCCCCAATTTTTTAGAATTTGCAAACTAGTGATTTTTGAAGAATGGGGTGGTACTATTTAACATAACCCATGTTCTTGATGGTATTTTTACAGTGAGACAAGGAAACATACATGAAAATACCCAGTGGATAATTTGACCATATTCCAAGTGGTTTGGAATGGGGATGCATAAACATGCCAAAATGCACTATTCCAGGCCACCTTTTTGGGATTTTTGGGACATTCAGAGGAGGAAAAGGGACCACAGATCACAAATCTAGAAAAAAAATATTAATTCAACATTTTACTTATTCATCAATACAAACAACTTTGTCTTAATAAATATTTCCTAGTTTTTTTTAGTTTGGAAGATAGTTAGTTTGGCTAAAAATTCAAAGTGTAGAGAGAGTGTAAAAAGGACAAAGTTGTCAATTCCATATTGTTGTAGAATTTGACTAGAGCATCATATTTACAACATGAATTTTTTTGTGTGCTCACCATCATAAATTTGATTAATGATAGATACAAAAAATTTCTTGGTTCCTAATATAATTTCTATTGTAGGTGGCAGAAGTTGGCCTCTAATCCATATTGCATGAGGGTGAAAAGTGCATAATTTGGTGAAAATAGAAATTTTAGAAAGCCATAACTTTCATCTCAGAGATTAGATTGAGGCATGAGTATAACCAATGGAAAGGTGATTCATAGGAGAATAACCTTGAAGTATTAGAATATTGAGAAGTGTTACAAGATTCTTCATAATTTAAGAAGAAAAACGACCTATAACATTAATTGAGAAAATTTTATAATATGCATAATTTCTAACAACAATGGTTACTTTCACATTTTGAAAAATTAAAGGTATAATAAAATCGCTTAAAGATTGGAATTTAAAATCAGAGACATGAAGGATGCACAAAGAGCTTATAGTCATGAGAGGAAATCCAAAGGCCTAAGAATCAATTTAGGTAATGCAGAGACTCAATATAATCAACATAGAGGCAGGGTGGAACTAATGGATTTGGTAGAAACTATGAGTAATCTAAGGATGGAAGTGAAAAGTTATAGAGATGATAATGAAAAGATAATAAGAGCCTAGGAGGAAAAAAATTGAATAAATACTCAACTATTATAGAGTCTAAATCAACTACAAAGAAAAATGAATAATGGATCAAAATCAAGACATGAGGAAGAAGGAAGATCTCGTGCAATGATGAATAACTATAAAGGATCTATGCACTCCATAAGTGCTAGTAGAACTCAACATCACTAATCACCTACTCATTCAGTTAGGAAGTTTTATGCATCTGAGGAATAAAGGACTATCCTAAAGGTGTCCCTTATCAAGCATCCAAGAAGAAGATATGAACTAGACAACTTGAAAGGAGAGATTAGGAATCTTAAGCCACCAACCTTTGATGGGTGAAAATAGAAGCGGAGATGATGATGAAACTTGGATAATTGGAATCAAAAAATATTTTCAGTTGCATAGCTACTCATTTAACCTAGAAGCTAGGATTTCCATATACCATTTACATGTAAAAGCTTCTATGTGGTGGAATTAGTTGAAGCGAGTCAAGCACATTGATGAGAAATTGATTTATTGGAAGAAGTTCATGAAATAATTCCAATAAAAATATCTTTGATAGAACTATGACAAGAAGATGTTGGATTTTTTTGAACTTAAGCTGGGGAATATGACCATGGAAGAATATGAAAATAATTTCTTGGAGTTGCTAAGGTATGTGGTATTTATCAAAGAGGAGAAGGTGAAAATACAAAGGTTTTTAAGTGGAATGCCATTTTTTTAAAAAGACAAAATTTAAATTGATGAAACTAAGAATATGACATAGACCATTAGAAAGGCCAAGTATATGTACGAGAAAGACAAAGGAAAATAAACTTTTTGAAAATATTAGAAAGATAAGAATAAGTATAAACTAGATCAAAGAAAGAAGGGATTCAAACGTCCTTTCAATAGAATCAATGATAAAACATATAAGCAAAATAAACCACGTCGGGATGAATCCAAATTGGAAAACTCCTTGGGGAAAAGGGGAAAACCACCAATCAAATATTGGTGATGTAAAGGAGATCACATGTACATATATCTCCCCCATAGAGATGAAAAAATAAAGACTCTACACAATGTTTAGGAGGCTATCACAATGGAAGACATGGAAAAAAATTATTCCAAGGATATATGCATCCCTAAAGGATCAATAGACAAAACATCAATCCCATTTGATTGAGGTGGAAGGTAAGATTACAAGATTAAAAGATCAAGGTTCAACTAACCACTGGGACCAAAAAAAGGATCAATGAAATTGTTAGAGGTTGTTCAATAGATCTAAATGGAGTGAATAAAAATGTTGATCTGAATATCATACCATTGGGATCTTATTATATCCTAATTGGAATGGATTGGTTGGAAAAATGTCATACTATCCTAGACTTTCATAGCAATTACATGTCTTGATGAACAAGAAAAGCATAACACTATACAAGGAATTCCAAGAACCTTTTCTATAAGGGAGATTGATGTATTACAACTAAAGATATTTTTTAGGAAAGAATGCCAATTGTATGCAGCTCATATGGAAGAGCCAAACAAGAGAAAAGGTCCAAGACTTGAGGATTTTCCAGTGTTGTAGGAGTTTGACTCATGTATTTGAAGAAATTACAGGTTTTCCACCAAAGAGGGAGATAGACTTCTCTATTTACTTAGTGCCCAAAACTTCCCCAATATCAAAGACTCCTTACAAAATGAGCACACTAGAATTAAAATAAGTCAAATGTATTTAAAAGAGTTTTTGAAGAAATGGTACATATGCCCGAGCGTTTCACCTTGGGAAACACCAATGTTGTTTGTGAAAAAGAAGGATGGAACATTGACGTTGTGTACTAAATTTAGACATCTGAATAAGGCCACAATGAATAATAAACAACCTTTACCAAGAATTGATTATCTCTTTGATCAAATAAGAGGAGAAAATAAATTTTGAAAGATATATATGAGACTAATATATCATTAGGTGAGAATCAAGGAAGAAGGCATCAATAAGACAATTTTCAGGATAAGGTATGGGAATTATGAATTTGCAGTGGTGCCATTTGGATTGCCCAGTGCACCGGTTTCCTTTATGTGCTTAATGAATGCCATATTTAGAAACTATCTGAATAAGTTTGTCATTGTGTTCTTGGATGACATACTTATCTATTCCAAGTCAGACGAGGAACCTGGACATCATTAGATATTGATGCTACAAGTTCTAAGGGAGCATTCACTATATGCCAAGCTAAGAAAGTGATATTTTTATCAAGAGCAGATCCACTATTTGAGGCACATCATTTCAGAGGAAGGCATAACAGTGGATGTTGAGAATATGATAGCCATTAGAGGATGGACAACACTAAGGAATGTTTTAGAAGTCATATATTTTATGGGGTTATCTAGGTACTACATGAGGTTTATAGCAGGTTTCTCAAGGATTTCTCATCCCGTCACTTCTTTACAAAACAAGGAAACTAGTTTGAATGGAAAACAAGGTGTGATTTTTTTTTTCATCTATTGAAGGAGTTACTCACCAATGCACCTATTTTGAAGATTGCAAACCCAAATGAAATTGTTTTGGTATGCATAGATCCATACACAAAAAATTAGGCTTGGTGGAGTCCTTATGCACAATGGACATACCATTAATTATGAGTCCAGAAAGCTTAAAAAACATGAGAGCAATTATGCCACACATGATTTGGAGATTGTTGCCATAGTACATGCATTGGAAATCATGTGGAGGCATTAATTAATGGGGAACAAATTTGAATTGAGGACAAACCACAGTGGTCTGAAATATTTGTTTGAGCAACCAAATTTAAATGCTAGGTAGACAAGATGGATGGAATTTTTAAGTGATTATGACTTTGACATAGCATATCAAAGGAAAAGAGAATAATGTTGTTGATGCCCTAAAAAAAAAGGGTACATATCATGCATTCTATAGACATTAGTGTGTATGCATTAGATTTGAAGAGCAGAATTTTAGAGGCTATTGTTATATACCAACATTATCTATAGGAAAAAGAAGGCTTACATCACGAAGATGTACATAAAAAAATTAAAGATTATAAGTTAGGAGAAGATGGAATATTGATACATAAAAATAGAGAGTGTTCAGGAATTAAGGAAGCCAATGTTAAAAGAAATGCATAATATTTCATATGCAAGACATATTGGTTACCAAAAAACAATTAGAGTAATAAGAAGCCAACACTTTTGGACAAGAATGAAAAAGGATGTGGTTTATTACATAGCCATGTGGATGGAATTTCGAAGAGTGAAGGATGAACATAGACACCCAACATGTTTTATATAGCCATTGCCACTTCCAGAGTGGAAATGGGAAGTGGTAACCATTGATATTATTACTAAATTTCCCAAGACAACAAGGAAACACAATTCAATAATGGTGGTAGTGGATAAGTTGACAAAGGCTGCCCATTTTATTCTAGTGAAACTAAGTCATAAGGAAACTAATATTGCATAAATTTATATGAAGGAAATTTCTAGGTTGCATGGAGTACCTAAGGCAATTGTTTCACACAGAGATCCAAAGTTTACTTCAAACTTTTGGAGAGGAATGTTTAAGGGATTTGGCACAAATTTGAATTTTAGCACAACATATCATCCAAGACAAATGGGAATATAGAGAGAGTCAACCAAGTGAATGAAAACATGTTAAGAATTGATGTGATATATAATCCATCCAAGTGGGAGGATTATTTTCATTTGGTTGAGTTTGTGTATAATAATGGGTATCAATCTTCATTGAAAATGAGCCCATTTGAAGCTCTATATGGAAAAAATGAAATACTCAAGTGACTTGGGACAACCTAGCAGACAAAGTAGTACTTGACAATAATTTCTCAAGGAGATGGAAGAGAAAATGGTTAAAATTAAGCAAAATTTGAAAGTAGCACAAGATAGGAAAAATAGTTATGCAGATAAGAGCAGGGCAAACATAGAATTTAAAGTGGGAGAGCGTGTATTTTTGAAAGTGAAGCCCAAGATAATCTCATTGAATTTGGGTAGTTGTACTAAGCTGACATCCATATTTTTTGATCCATTTGATATATTATATGGGATAAGACCAATTGCATACATGATTTATTTCTTTCTTCCATGAATGTGCATAATGCATTTAATGTATTTTTCTTGAAAAAGTATGTGCATGATCCTAAATAGGTCATTGATTTGATTTTGATTCAATTGGAGCCAAAAGGAGACTTCTAGATACATCTAGTGTGTATACTAGAAATGAATGTCATGGTGCTCTAGAACAAATCCATAGGGTAGACAAAGGTCCAGTGGACATGCTACATCCCTGAAGAAGTGACATGGGATTTGGAAGATGCAATGTGAGAGGTAAACCCGCTATCATTTTTGAATTTTTGATGAAAATTTTGTATATATGTACACCTACATGGTGATGTGCACTTAGGACAGTGTCAAAATAAGGGGGAGGGAAATGTAATACATTGATTTTGATACCCATATTTATAATGTATGTTTTCACATGATGAAAAGATGAATTGTTGGAAATTTGGTTTGGGTAGTTGGTTGTCATTGATGTCAACCCTTAGATATTGATCTTGTATATTAATGTCAAACCTTAGAGATTGATGTCAACCGTTAAATCAAGTCTGGTAGAAAATTTCGGTATCCCTATAGGTGTGGTTAAGGAACTCAATTTTGTATGGGGAATAAAGACACGAAGATCAATGAAGTTGCAGGTAAGACTATTATAGATGGACAATACATGTTGTGCCGTTTCTGGTGATATGTGGTACGTCTCATAGTTCTTCACGGTTAAGGAGATATGGATTTGTGAAGTTGGAGGGTCCTCATGAATATTCTAGAAGCCCCTAGAAGGTCAACAAAGAAGTCAAGCATTCTAGAAAGCTTCTAAAAAGTCATCAAGAAGTTTACTAGTCAAAGTGGTTGCAACTAGGAGTTAATCATGGGTAAATTTGTTGAAATAAGAAAATAATTAAAATGTAATTAGTTACAACAGAAAGTTGTGAGTTTACTAATTATGGATAAGGTTGTTGCAACAAGAAATTGGGTTAGCCCTAAAAGAGGGAAGTTGGGTAAAGCAGTTAGAAGATGGTCCCTAAAGGAAGGTACTTGGAGAAGTACAAATAAGAGAGAAAGAGACTTCCATTATCACCTTTTGAGCACATTGAATATCTTATGAAGTATTTTTGACAGATATTATTGGCATTCGCGAGTTACAAGAATGAAGGGCGCATCTGTGAGTTATAGGAAGGAAGGGAACATCAGTGAGTTACATGAAGGAAGAGTGCATCCATGAGTTATAGGAACGAAGGACACATCCATGAGTTACAGGAAGGAAGGACACATCAGTGAGTTATAGGAAGGAAGAGTGCATCCAGAAGTTATAGGAAGGAAGAACGTACATCTGTGAGTTACAAGAAGGAATGACACATCCGTGAGTTACAGGAAGGAAGGGTGCATCTGTGAGTTACAAGAAGGAAGGGCACATCTACAAGTTACAAGAAGGAAGGGTGCGTACATCGGTGAGTTATAGGAAAGAAGGACACATACATCCACAAGTTACAGGAAGCAAAATTCATGGATCTGTAAAAAGGGAAAAGAAGGAGATGCTTGTTCTAGGTTGCAGGATTTGAGGAGAGATTGAAGGTATGTTTGTCAGAGATAAGATACAATAGGTTACTACATAGTTAAATGTATGTTCATGATTATGTTTTGAGATTGTATCTTAGTGGTGTTGTGGAGCATGCTTGAGGCATGACTTCGTGAGGTTTGGTATATTCCCTCTTGGATGTATGATATCTGTTGTAGAGTATGATCTAAGACATATCTGTTGAGGCACATTGTTGGTGCACATTAGGTTATATTGGTATATCTTATGGTGCATTGTTAAGAGGCATTTCTTGGTGTTCTTGGTATATGATCTATGAGACTAGACATGGTTTTGTTTGATGCACATATTGGTGATGGTCATGAGTAGTTTCAGTTGATTCACATCTTGGTGATGTTGTGCATATGGTTGAGAACTGTCTCGGTGATTGATATTGGTGATTATATCTAGTTTGGTTGATGAGATTGATATGACAAGTTGATGTTGAGTTATTGTGATAGGTTGTTGGTACATGTTATGATAGGTTGTTGGTGCAGATTGTGATAGGTTGTTATGATTGGCACATGGTATGGTACATGATTGATATGTGGTATAGTTGATGCACTTGTTATGGTAAAGGTTTGATGGCAGAGGTTGAGGTACAAGTTGATGCATGGTACATGTTGATACTTGGTTGAGATACATATCTTGTGATGGTATGTGGTGTTCTTGGTACATGCTTGGTAGAGGAATGTGGTGGTGATGTTGGGCATATGGTTTGAGATATTCTCTTGGTGATCTTGGCATGAGTTACATGTGGTTGAGAGTGGATCTGGTTTCGTGGATGAGACAGTGACAGTGGTAGTGATAGTGACAAGTTGTATACGATGACAGGTTGACAATGACAGAGTGATAATGGAAGTATCAATTATTTGGCACTTATATTTTAGGGTGGTTGGACGAGGCAAGGAAAGGGGGTTGTAGCCTCCTTTCGGTTGGAGCTGATGAATTAGGGAGTTAGAGCTTCCTTTAGGTTGGATCATGAGAACTAGGTGGTTGTAGCCACCTTTCGGTTGGAGCTAGAGAACACAAGGGGTTGTAGCCTCCTTCTAGTTGGAGCCAGAGAATCAAGGAGTTATATCTTCCTTAAGGTTGGAGCCTGAGAATAGGGGGTTGGAGCCTCCTTCCAGTTGTAGCTGGATAATTGGAAGTTGGTGCTTCCTTGAATGTAATTCTTATGACATATAAGAAAAACATTTTGTAGTTTTCTCCAATATTGGGTTTCCACGTAAAAATACTATGTATGTGTGATTGCTTATTGTTTACTGCACTTATTGAATACTATTGGTAAACTTCTCATAAGGTTAAATCAATACATATTGTGGTTAAAATGATTAAAAAGTACTATTACTGATTCACCCCCCTTTCAGTAATCCAATAATTGGTATCAGACCA
>JZKD02S0476062.1:0-17219 GCA_000966675.3 Picea glauca
AAGGCAATTAACTCATCAACTGTAGTTTTCAGGGATGTTTCCATAGAAATAGTTGTGTCTATTGTTTCCATAGAAACAGTTGTGTCTATTGTTTCCATAGCAATTGGTGTATCCATTGCTTATGTAGCAATTGTCTCATTACCACGGTCACCTTCAGTAGAAGGTGACCAAGTGATCATGTCGAGAGCTTGGACAAGGGTGTCTAGCCTAGCATGCGACTTATTCCCATCTAACTTATTTTTTAGAGTCTTCAATTTTTGTTTTAACCATCTATTTTCCTTCCTTAATTCATAATTCTTCTTCTGAAGAGTACAATAGGAAGGTCAAATGTGTAGCTTACCTAGTAAGAAGCCGAGCATCCTTTTTTTGTTTGCTTGAAAGGTTCTGTAACAAGATCTCCATGAGATTTTGTAGCCACAATTTCTTCTTCTGAAGGTTTTGTAGAGGACTATCAACCAAATCTCCACCCACTTCTGTGACATTTTCTTGAAATTCTTGAGGAGAGGCTACTTCTATAGCATGTTCTTGTGGAGTAGTAGTGTCTGTCTCATAAGGAGTTTCTTTAGTTGTTTCCTCTACTAGTAGTTCTTGTGTGACAATAGTAGGGTCTTCTAAGGCTGGTTCTTATGTAGCAACCTCAAGGCGAGTAGGTGTTGGTTCTTGTGTAACAACACCTGCCTCTTTTCCCTTATCAACTATATTATACGTTTAGTTAGCAAAAACCTTTGTAGTTGGTTCTTATGTGACAACCACAAGGGTTTTTAATGTTGGTTATTGTGTAATAGCATCCATTTTGTCTAAAACACTTGTTTTTTTCTATTGACACTAGTAAATTTGGTCCTCTTTTTGTTTGGAACATATACTAAAATATTGGTTGTTATGGGTCTTTCTCTTTTCTTTGTTGATGATCTTGTTCTCATGGTATTAGGATCTTCCTCAATAATGGGACATGGATGAATATTCTCCCTTGGAGGGTATTCACCAATTATCTCAACATCATTATCATCCTAAACAGAAGTTAATGGATGCAATTTCTTCTTGGGTTGATCAATAGCAGTTTGATGTTGCTTGATTATCTCCTCCTTCTTTTGTTTAAATTATTACTCTTCTTGCTATGCATCTACTTCTTCGTCTAGTTGTTCCTCTACTTCCTCTTCATTTTGTTCCTCTACTTCAACCCTTTCTACTCTTTTTATTTGAGGATCCCTTTGTAAGAAAGATTCCCATGTTTGATTTGTTGTGGATAAGGCATCCAAAACCAATAGTTTTATTAACCCATGATCGGTGACACTTGCATTAGGGTTTCTAGTGCCTCTAACATTTTGAGCTAATAGCTATAGGATTTTTAATAAAAATTAGGGAATGTTGATAAAATTCTAATGTCATAGGTGTGAAAGTAGCTTGAAGTGGAACCCAATTAAGAGGTTGTTCTTCCCTTCATAGGTAAGGTAGTTTTGAACAAAACATGTCACAGTTAGCCATGGATGACACAAGGAAAGGTGTTGTACACTCTTCTTCCCATCTGTGTCAGTCTCATCACCGTTAAAAATGTCAAGCTGAGCTTGATTCAACACAACCTTTGTTCGAAATCATCTCTTTCTTATATGTGGTAGGCATGTCACCCTAGCAGTGGATTCCTCATTGATTCTAAGATGAATCCCATGCACAATGGCAATGGAAAATAATTTTTTTTGAGCAAACTCTAATGAAAAAAATGAATCAAACCATTGCAACCTCTCAAGATATGTTATCCAACCTACATGGATAAAAAATTGGTATAACTCTAGATTACTCTGTAATTTAGCCGAACTCACAGGTTCATATCGCACATCAAAGCCTCCCATGGTAGAGTAGCAATGTTTAGCAGCAAATATATGGAAATAACAAAAAACATTTTCCTAGAGTCGTAGCAGATGAATAATGTCCCAAAATAGTAACAACAATCATGCACACAATATTCAATTGACAAGAATAATGGAAATTGGTTTACCAAAAGAGGAATGTAAATAAAAAAGGTAAGCTGAGAGATGGAAAAGATGTTGGTGATGTCCAAATCAAGTAAAATTTGATGGACATGACTAGGGAAGGTGCAATATGCAAGATGTAATCAAGAAAAAATTGAGAAAGGTGATTGAGGTGATGGTAAGAACGTTGACAAGGAGTGATGACATCAAAATATTCATAACTACTTAGATACATGTCTCCCTTTGATTGAAATATAGACCACTTTCAGCCGACTGACGAAGCAAGTGAGGGTAGTGGTAAATTAATGAAACTGTAAGTACAAATGAGGTGGTTCATACCTTTGTACCTTGCTGAGATTTGCAATGATGACTGGAGCAATCAATTGGAAACAACAACGTGGTAAGAGTGGTAGAAGACATTTGATGTGACCGACGAATGATTTTCAATAAGTAAATAAGGATCTAAAACCAATGAGAATCCATATCAAACAGGGCTTCATGGAAAGCAATGATCTACCACAAACAAAGATCTATAGCAGATGAGACTCCATCACAAGGATAAGATCCACAACAAATGAGGCTCTATAGCACTGATGTTTCACAACATACAGGTTCTGCAACAACCATGATGTACAACAAGTGATGAACTAGATTTGTTGCAATCGGTAAAGTGGATTCCACCCGGTTCCATATTAATTCATGAAAGTTATTTTTGCAGCAAATGGTGAAATTGGGTTCTACAACAAACGGTGAAATTAGGAAAACTAGGAATCCTTGATAAAGTGGAACAAAAATGTTTCATTTCTCTCCTTTAAAAAAAAATTAAAACTCAAATAGTGTTTGTTAGCATGTTGGTTTTCAAACAATATTTGTCTAGTTGTGCCCCAAAAAGGGGTTTTCACAACTGAAATTATTGTGTTTTTCCTAACATGCTAAGAAAATCATGATGTAGAAAGCCCATATTGCATAGCCACTATGCTTACAATCTCCAAATCTATGCAACTTCTAATATCTCTTACAAAGACATATTTAGGCAATAGCTTCTTGTACATCCTCAATCGATGACCATTGGCCATAAGAGGTACGAGATCTTCATCTAAAGTGCGCAATTTGACAACACCATTTTCATATACATTTTTACCTCACATGGCCCCAACCAATAGGTACAAAATTTACCTTTGAAATCTTTAAACTTGGACTCATGCAAGAGGGCCTAGTCTCAAAACTGGAAATTTGTATTCTTAATGAATCTATCATGCCACTTTTCTCTCTGTTGTTGGACAACATATGTATTGTGCAAGGAAACTTGATGTAACTCATCAAGTTCAGTGATTTGGTTTAATCGATACTTCTGAGATTTTGACAAATGCAATCCAACTTGCAATGCAGTTTTTAGTGTATTAACTTCAAACTCAACAGAAAATACAAAATGCTTACCATACACAAGCTCATAAGGGGTAAATCCTGTGGTATTTTTCCATGTTGTGAAGTAATCCCATAAGTATTTTGGAAGTCTATTATCCCAGTCCTTGCGATGAATTCACACAATCAAGTCTATTAGCCCAATCTTTGCAATGAATTTGCACAATCAAGTCTATTATCCCAATCCTTGTGATGAATTTGCACAATCTTGGTCAATATGGACTCTAGAACCTTATTGGTGATTTCTACCTACCCATTAGCTTGTGCATGATAAGGTGTAGATGTCTTGTGTCGGATCTGATATTGCTTTGTAATAGCCCAAATGATTTTGGAAGTGAATTGAGTTCCCTGATCTGTAACAATTTCGCATAGTACACCAAAGTGGACAAAGATCTCCTCATAAAGAAAATCTAATACTTCTTGTTCCATGGCCCTTGGAAGTGATTTTTCCTCAACCCATTTGGTGACATAATTGGTGCAAACCAAGATATGATCATTCTATTTGGAAGGTGGGTTGATAGGTCCCACAAAATATAAAGTCCATTTCTCAAAGGGTTCCACCATGAGCTGAGTCTGTAGTGGCATCTCATCAAACTGAATAGGTTGTCCCATTCTTTGAGAACTGTTGGAGCTTCTCACATACTTTTTAGCATCTCAAAAAGTGGTAGGACAATAAAAACCTATATGCAACATCTTGTGTGTAGTCCTCTTATCAGCGAAGTTCCCCCCCACAAGGTTCAACATGACAATATTTTAATATTTCATAAAGTTCATCCTCTCTAATAGAATGCCAGATTATGAGATCTAGCCCTATGCAAAAGAGATATTCTTGAACCCACAAATACATTGCACTTTGTTTGATAATTGTATGTTCTTCTTTTCATGAGAGATGTATCAAAAGATTTGCTACTACCAAATAGTTAGCAATATTTGCAAACCATGGTGTGTTAGTAAATAATGTGAACAGATGCTCATAAGGAAAAGTATATTCTACTGGAACAACTTCACCTTCACTAGTAATCCTAGAAAGAAAATATGCAACGACATTTTCTTTTCTGGGCCTATCAACAACAATGATATCAAATTATTGCAAAAATAATAACCATCTAATTACTCCACCATTAGTAATTTGTTTGTTCATTCAATAACAAATGGTAGAGTGATTAGTATGTACAAATGAAAGAAATCCAATAATATAGTGCTAAAATTTATTAATAGAATATACTACAGAAAAAAATTCATTTTCAATCACTGTGTAATTCAGTTATGTAGGGGTTAGTTTCTTACTAATGAAATAAATGACATAAGACTTATGTTATTCTTTCCAAGAACCTCTCCAATAGTTGTGTCTGATGTATCTGTTGATATATGAAATGGTAAGGACTAATAGGTTTTCTTAACATTGGTGCTTTAGAATTTTTTTCTTTGAAAGCTTCAAAAGTAGTTTGACATTGGTTAGTACAAATAAGTTCTACATATTTAGATAGTAATGCAAACATAGGAGATGCAATTCTAGTGAAATTTTCAATGAATATATGGTAATAACCATCATGTCCTTATAACTTTGAACATCCTTTTGTGATTTTGGAATAGAAATATCAGATATCGCTTGGATCTTCGTTGGATCCATTGTTGGGCCCTTTGTTTTGAAGACCGCCAAGTTTTGCGGACGTATAAAGGTTTTGTGGAACAATATAGCACACCAGTAGTGGATCCAAGTGATGGGAATCTAATTGCCATTACGCCAGCAAGGAAAAGGAGTGACGATTTAGCTAAGAAAAGCAGCTGGAAGATCTGGAATGTTCGAGCGCATGCCAAAAGGATGAAAAATCAAGAAAGTGTAACAATGGAATAAAGAAGCCAATAAGCCTCGCATAAAAGTTATAAAGCATGGAGTTATGTAATGGGTGGGGGTTGGGTTTTCTATTCTACATTTTGTTCCGCTCTAAGTTCTATTCGGGTCTAAGTTTTTGTTCCAGGTTTTCCATTGGTTATGTTGTTGTTGTCCTGTTGTTGTGGGGTTTTTGGGTTTTGTGGTTAATGAGCATTATTGGGCAGGAATTGCAACTATGGAGAGTTTGAGAGTTGAGATCAGGTACCTCATTACCGATTCACTCGTATAAGTCTTGATATCAAGAGATTTCTTCCATGTATGATTGGTTGTGATAAGATAATATATGTTGGATTATTCGAGCACCCAAAATTTGTCAATATGTGGTTGAATGTATGGGTTCTCTATTGCACAATATTTTTTGTTCTGTGTAATTGCTAGTTGTGTTTCTATTTAAACCACTTATGTAATGTATATATTTACTTTAATGTTGCGCAACATGGACTATTTAATGCCTTTACTAATCTAATCCTTTTAATGTTACAATATCTTTACATTTAACTATGGAATTGTACTATAATGCATTGTGCTTGATGGTGTGTCCTCTTTAACTCGCTTTATCACACAAATCTCGGTAGCGCTTCGGGTGAGACCTCCTTCCCTTGCTGAAGGTTGAATATGCAAGCGCAACTAGACTACAATGATACCTTTGTTGGTAACCTTCGAGAACCCTAGTCTCCAATTTCATGTCAATAAATGGTTTTGTTTCCAAGACCTAACTTCTAAGCGAGTTTTTAGAGGATGAAGCATCACATCTTTAAGTTTGACATTGAAAAATGGTGGGAAAGAAGGTGTGACGAGTTCATATTTCAAGAAACCGAGTTACGATAGAAAAGTATGAGGGTTATGAAGGACGTAGTCTTTTATTCCAAACCAACCAATGATCAATATGAAATCTTCTGGATTCGATTTCCACATGAGGTCTACCAGTGGCTCGACCAGTTGCAAGAAGCACCAGAATTTAAAGATCACATCAAGAAGAGGTTTAGTTGGACTACTGAGTGGCCATCTTCTCTTCACAAGTCAAAATACCAAATTTGTCGAGCTATGGACTTTTGGGTCCAAACTACCCTGGAAGGATACATCATTGAATTTTTTGCAGAAAATCATCAGTCATTCTCAAAGGTAGAAGCAATCTTTTATGAGGGAGAACAAGGAAGATTATTGAGAGAAATTTCGTTGTGGATGAAGATCTTGATGGTGGAGGAAGGAATGCTACCGATTCCTTTGGTTGAAATGGCATAGTAAAACCCTTTTTGCATGAGGGGCGGGTGATTCAGGTAAGGATCCTTGAGTTAGGATAAGGAAGTTCTTGAGATATGGGGGGTCGTCGTGAGAAGAGTGCCAGAGACAAGCAGGCTCAAAAAAGGGTCGTGATGATTGAAAATAGGTGGTGAGAACAGATGCAAAATTTGATAAAGAGGCATGATCAATCGTGCAAAGAGATCAGCCTAGGGAAGAGTCAAAAAAGAGAGTTAAAGAAGTTGAAAGAGTTGCAGTTACAACAATTCGATCAACATAGATTTGAACGTTCTTTTACCGAAGAGGATCAAGTGTTTCTTTGCTTGTAGCCTTATTAACAAGCAACACTCAGAGATAAAGTTCCCCAAAAGCTATCTCCCAAGTTCTATGGTCCCTGTCAGATCATACAACACGTTGGTTAGTTCTCCTACAAGCTCGCTCTCCCAAACCACTCTAAGTTCATCTAGTCTTTTATGTGTCCTACTTGAAGAAGGTTGTGGGATCAAATTGAAAACTGCACACCAACCTAATAGAACTTGATGAAGAAGGTTCCATTTGGCTCTAGCCAAAAGTAGTACTAGATACCAGAGAGTGTCATTTACACCAATGCATGATCGAGGAAGTATTAATCCAGTGGAAAGATATGCAACCAGAAGATGTCATATGGGAACTAACAACGATTCTACAACAATTTCTTCACCTTGAACCGCGAGGACAAGACTACTTTTGAAAGGGGAGGGCATGTTAGGGTCCTACCCTAACCCCCTTGTTTAGATACTTTATTAATGTATGAGGCCACCTCCCTTGAATAAGGCCCATTAAATACTTAGTTAATAGTTACTCATTGTAAAAAGGGTCCCTTTTATTAATAAGACCCAAATTAGTTAGTCGACCCTCGTTATAAGGCCCCCGTAAGTAGTTAAGATTCTCTATGAATAACTATACATTGAGTAGAAGGTTATGTAATGTTTTGTCAATGAATGTTATTATATTTGGAGCATTTCTCTTGGAGGTTGGTCCCTTGAAGAGCCAAGTGAACATAGCTCTCTATTTTTTTATTATCAAGGAGATCTTTCTTATGGTTTATCTCTCCTTTCTCTTGTGTTCTTAGCTTTTGCACTACATTTTATGTGATTGCTTTGAAGTTTTGGGGTTAAGTACGCTACACGTTCCATGAAAATTGTTTTTATGAAACTTCTTAACCTTCTCCTCCTATAGATGAGGACAAAAGAGTGTTTGTGTGAGATTGTTGTTTTTTGTTGTGGAATAAGCATGTTTTACAAAAAAATGTTTTTTCACACTTTTGTCTATACCATGTCTTCTCTTTAAAATCATAGGCTTGCTCTCAATAGTGTGTGTAGTTACAAATTGAAGAAATGCTAAATTTCATTTCTGTGATGGTTAAATTTTCTACACTAACTCTTCTATCTACATATCTTTAACTTTTTGGATGTTTGTTATTACCCTCGCTTAGTTTTTGGAACAATGCTCACATTTCCCCCAGTGTACACTTCACGAGCTCTTCTATATCTCCCAACATGATTATGGTTTATTTTCCCATATATATACATTTGTTTTCTTTGTAAAGGGGAAAATCTTTCTAGCTTGAATTAAACATTGCCATACCCTTTTGAGCTCATTGTGGATCTTGGTAGGTGCCATTTCGTCCCTGTGCATCAATGCATGTGATTTTTTCTGTGTTATTGGTTTTGGGTAATTCACACAAGCTTGATTATATTTAACCTTCATCGTTTGCATTGACTTGGTCAACACTTTCACTTATTCTTATTTATATTGAACTATCAACTTTCATTTTGTTATGAAAAAGACATGAGGGTCATAGGTCTCTTGCTTGGCATTTTGACTTGCATATATTTTGTGTGTGGTTGTCTCTTTATTTTAGCTCGCACACAATATTTTAGGAATTGTGTTTTCTATCCTTGCACACACACACACACATATGGGTTGAAAGTGACATGTTTCAAATGGTTTATTTTAAATGAGAAAAATAATAGATATTATAATGAGCCCAACCCATATGTGATTTGGCACAGGTTGTATTGTAAAGCATGTATGTAGGGGGTAATTTCTATGCACTTATCTCGATGCTAATTTTTTTTAATATAGAAGTCAATGGATGACACTTGCTCTACACTGTGTCTCCCACCTGTATCTGCATGCCTCTCGTTTCTTGCTTGAGGTCTCTCCTACAAATTCAAGGTAATATTGCATTGTAATTTGTTTTTTAGTTGAGCTTGTTGTTAAGTCTTAGCATGGAGTTTTTGTGTTTCTCTTTGAAATATTGTGATTGGATTTCACCTTGGCCTCTAAGTTTGCATCCCTCGTACCTGCAGAGCAATAGCAAGGATCTTATTTTGAGATTTGGTTTATTCTTGTGTAGCTAGCATTTTTGGCTTTATCTTTGACCATTGGCTTTGCAAGTAATTTCAGTTATGATTTTCTTTTTTTGAGCACCACCCATCCTTGCCTCGATTAAATTTTGGAAGTGGGTGCTCATCCTTCGCTCATTTTCGTCATTGGTATGTATTATGTCATTTATAAAAGGTGGCAGGTTCTACCCTACCCATCACCTGACTCTTTAATTGTTCACTCATGGCTATTCGATGCTTTGCTTGAGCTGGTAATTGTCATTGTTATCACCTATGTATCCAAGCCTTGCATGCAGGTTTGGAGAGCTCATGGGATTTGACTGGTATTATTTCACGACACACATACCGAACATGCATCAAGTCATTGGTTTGAAGGTCTCATGTGTTCCTCTCTGCACTAGGTCTCGCTATACCATTACATGAAACAACCTTGGCTCTACCTTCTTATGAAACAACCTTGGTATCATCCTATTTGCCTTACCTTTCAACATGATGACTCAGGGTTGATCTCATGTCAACCCTTTCATTTTGGATAAGCAAATAAATGTGGTGTGGACCTGTTGTTGGATTTGACCTCTACCATATTTTCATTATTAAGGTGATAACTTTTGGGGTGCTTAGTATTTCCCTCGACTTAGTTTTTCGAGCAAGGCTCGTGTCTTCCTAAGCTTACACTTCATGAGATCTTGTTTGTATCTTCCAATGTGATTACAATTTATTTTTGCATATATATACATTTGTTTTCTTTAAAAATGGGGTGCTTAGTATTTCCCTCGACTTAGTTTTTGGAGCAAGACTCGCATCTTCCTAACCTTACACTTCATGAGCTCTTGTTTGTATTTTTCAATGTGATTACAATTTGTTTTTGCATATATATACATTTGTTTTCTTTAAAAATGGGAAAATCCTGCTAGCTTACATCCTGTAGTAGCCTGAATTAAACACTGCCATTCCTTTTTGGCCTCACTGTAGATCCTAGTAGGTGTCATTTCATCCCTGTGCATTACTAAATGTGAATCTCTCTATTTTCTTAGTTATGGGTAATTCATACAGGCTCAATTATATTCATCCCTCACTGTTTAGTTCAACTTGGTCGACACTTTCACTCATTCTTATTTATAATAAACTAGTCAACTTTCATCATGAGAGTCACATGCCTCCTACCTAGCATTTCGATCTGCATATATTTTGGGTGTAGTTGTCTCTTTATTTTAGCTTGCACATAATAATTTGGGAGTTTGTGTTCGCCATCCTTGCACACATACAAAGATATATATATATATATATATATATATATATATATATATATATATATATATATATATATATATATATATATATATATATATATATGGATTGAAAGCGACAAGTTTCAAATGGTTTGTTTTAAATAAGAAAAATATTCGTTATTATAATTAGCCTACCTCGTATGTGATTTGGCATAGGTTGTATTGTAAAACCTAGATGTTGGGGGTAATTTATGTGCATTCATCTCGATGATGTTTTTTTTTCAATCTAATTGATCCATTACTTGATAGAATAGTGAGCCTTATATTGTAGTGATGCTTTTCCTCTTCCCTTGCAAAATTTTCCTTCAATTTGACACTGACCAACCTAATCAGTCATGATTGATAAAAAAAGGTGAATGAATGAAGTATTGTACTTGGCATCGACTCAACTATTTTCAAATTTGGTTATTGATATGCTATTATATGATGAATAGATTGTAATTTATGCATTATGGTTTATGATGGATGAGCTTCTAGAGTCGTGATTCTTGTGGACCTAAAAGAAGACAGGGAAATAGGCCACATGATATTTTCTCATGTGGGAGGATAAAGAAAATTAGATTCTCTATACATTTCATTGCAGTCTCACAAGAGTCTTTGTCAAAATATTTTGTGAGAAACGTAACACTTTTACACTCGATAAGTTTATATGTGGGTAGACCTTACATGCAAGGATGTTTTTTAGCGTTGTCATGAGCTAGAGCTCAATCTACAATAATGCAACACTTATGTGACTCACTACATGACGCATTTACATGCATGCAAAATTTCAATATGGAATACTCTTCTTAAAGAGCATGCATAATTTTCTTCAATTGATTTAGGAATCTCATCATAACATGCCTTGATTCACTTTTATAGAGATTTTTTAGGTTTCTTACTGCCGATAAAGCAATTTTTTTGAAGTAACACGACTCTCCAATAGTTATCTAGGTGGATATCGATGGCCACCCACCTATTCCACTGGCTCAAAGACCAGTTTCCATCTTGGTAATTTTTCTACAGTTTTTTGGGTCCTAAACTTCCGGGGTCGTTTTGAGGCCCTAAACAATGTTTTTTGGGCATGGCACTATAATAACATGTGTAGCCCTCAATAGTTCTTTCCAACGAGCTATTGTTCACCTAGAATGGAGATCGTATGCAAAAGTTACGACCCCGGGGAGTTGATGTACACACTTACCCCATCGGGGCCCACATGAATTTTGGCTCTTCATCTCCTAGGGTTAGGATTTTTTATGTTTAGGGTTTTCTCATTTATTTTTTATGTTAAAAAAGGCTTTGGAGCCTCATGGTAATCAACTTCTTACAAATGAGCATAGCCGAGACATCTCTTCTCAGAGATAAGGTACCACCATTCTAGCTAGCTTGTGTGTTTTTGCATTTACAGTCTTTTGTATTTCAGACAGTCATTAATAGAATCTGAGCTTTACTGTATTACTGTGTTCCTTGCCATATCTTTGTGTATTTTTTTGTTATATATCTGTTATATTTCTTCCTTCATATCATTCCCAAAAAATAATCTGGATCAATGGTATTAGAGCAGTATGCTCCTTGTTGTTCTTAGTGCATGTCCCCAACGAGGTAAGGGTATAGAGAGTTGGGTCTCGAGCTTGTTTCTCTTGAGGAAAACCGCTTTTGCACACCCAAGCAATCTTCCATGGCGGAAGAAAAGAGGGATGACGAGACATGAGATCCTTTCAAACTGTTGCTTGAAGAAGCCCTTGCATGACAGAGGAATGAGATGATGGACAATTTGGCCCAAATCCTTCGACGATTGTTGACAAAAACAGAGGCACCTTCCACTAGCAGCCACTTCAGAGGTGTGACGTTCTTCAAGGTACAAGTTAACTTTGATATTCCTTTATTTGAAGGCTAGATAAACATTGACGCTTTGGAAAAATGGTTAAATCTACTAGAGGGTTATTTCTCTTTCCACAATTTTTCCAACGGTGAAAAGATCACTTTCGCGCTTCGTAAGGCCCTTCCCCATGTCAAATATTGGTGGGAGTCTTATTGTGAGCAACATGTCGAGGATGAGTCTGTAATTTTTGGGCCAGGACCCACTTGGGAGGCTTTTTTTGATGCCCTCAAGGAACAATATTACCTTGTTGGAAGTTAGGATGACAAGTACATGAGATGGACCACACTGTGCCAAGAGAGGGGCCAAACAGTGCCAAAGTTCACCAATACTTTTCATACCTTGGGCACCAAGCTGGGTATCAAAGACTCTTAGTGACATATGGTCCTAAAATACTGTGGGGCTCTGCACAGGTACATCCAAACCAAAATGGAGTTTCTAGACATCTCGTCATTGGGAGCCACTTACTTATATGTTGTCAAAATTGAGCAGAAGTTCAAGCAGTAGAACAAGCGGGAGTTTGGGTCTGCAAATATTTAACAACCAAAGTATGGTAAGGGTGGCCCTAACTCCCAAGCCAAAGGGAAGAGCAAGGATGGACAACCCTAGGATAACCATCCCAAGCCACCAACAAAGAAGGACACTGGAAAATGGTGTGATTTCCACAAAATCCCTTGGCACAATACCGATGAATGTCACTCCAAATAGTCTTTGTTGGCTGAGACAAAAGCACCAAAGTCAGATGTTGACTTAGACTTTGATTTAGAACCAGAAAATGGAAGACAAATCATTGATGAAAAACCCAGTGTCACCATCACTACCACAAAAGTCTAGCTAGAGGAACAGGAGGAGCCTGAAGAAGGGGAGAGGCTTTTCCACTCACAGATGTGGGTGAAGGGAACCCCACTCCATTTCATTGTTGAAAATGGTAGCTATAAGAACTTGATATCAACATAGATCGTCAAGAGGTTGAAATTGACAACGACACCACATCCTCAACCATACACCATCGATTGGCTCAGCCAGGAATGAGACATTCGTGTCAACCAACAATGTCGCCTGCACTACGACATGAAACCCTTCAAAGACGAGGTATTGTGTGATGTTCCCCCCCTTGAAGTTTGTGATGTTTTGCTAGGACATTCATATATGTGGAAGTGTCATGTTGTTTATGAATCTAGGCCTCGTAGTGTCATTATTACTTTGGGAGATCAACTCTACAGGGTACCGGAGGCAGTCCCAAACACTGTGGTCTCTTTGATCTCCACAAAGCAATGTAGAAAGGTGGTCTCTCAGACCGAGATATTTTTCCTCTGTATGGTTCGATCGAGAGGTGAACATAAGGTCACTGCAACTGCCAAAACCTCCACATGGGGTCTCTCTTCCCAACAACAATAGGTGGATGGAATAATAGAGGAGTACAAAGACATATTCGCCTCGCTTACTGGGGTGCTTGTGCACTATTAGGTAAAGCACTCCATTGATCTAACACTCGGTGCTCCTCTTCCTAACGACCCTGTATACATGCATTTTGTTATGGAGAATGAAGAAATCAAACGCCAGATCCAAGTGCTAATTCTGAAGGGCCAGATCAAACCAAGCTCCTCACCTTGTGGGAGCCCAATTGTTCTGGTATAGAAGAAGGATGGGACATGACAACTTTGTATTGATTATAAAGCCCTGAGCAAGATCATAGTCAAGAACCGGTACCCAATTCCCTGGATTGATCATCTTCTCAATCAACTCAAGGGAGCCAATTTTTTCAGTAAGATTGATTTGAAGTCGGGCTACCACCAGGTGTCGATTGAGCAAACTGATGTGTGGAAGACAACCTTCAAGTCTAAAGAAGGCCTTTTTGAGTGGTTGGTCATGCCTTTCGGCTTGACTAATGCTCCGACCACATTCATGCAGATGATGGATGATATATTATGGCTATTCACAAACTCCTTTATGGTTTTATGTTTGAATGACATCCTCATCTTCAACAAAACTTGGGAGGAACATTTGGAGCATATTCAACGGGTATTGGGCACCCTGCGACAACACAAGTTATACGCCAATTTGGAGAAGTGTTCCTTCAACATGCAACAAATCCAATATTTGGGATACATCATGGATGAGCAGGGTGTACATCTGGATCCAACCAATATCCAAGTCATCCATGATTGGCCGGCCCCGAAGACAATGACCGAGCTTCGCAAATTCTTGGGCCTCGCCAACTTTTATCGCCGGTTTGTGTTGGGGTTCTCTCATATCACTTGTCCCTAAGCTAGGTGACCAAGGGTTGTGCGAAGGCCAAGTTTGTTTGGTCCACACCCCAATAGAAAACATTCGGGGATTTGAAATTCTGCCTCTGCTCAACACCAATCCTCATTCTGCCAGACTTGCAACAACCATTTGAGATTGAGATAAATGCTTCAGATTATGCTATTGGTGTAGTCCTCACTCAACAAGGGCATCATGTAGCCTATCACAATGAAAATCTATCTGATGTTGTTCGCAAATACCCCACCTATGACAAAGAGTTGTACTCCATTGTGTAGGCATGCCAATAGTGGAAGCATTACATTCTGAGGAAGGAAACGATCATCCACACTGATCACATGCCTCTGCAATTCATGAAGACACAAGGAAAGTTATAGAATAACCGCCATCGGAAGTGGTCCACGTACCTGCAAAAATTCCACTTGAATATCAAGTACAAGAAGGGTAGCACCAACCATGTCACAGATTGCCTTAGTCATTCCCCAATGGCAGCACTAACCACAATTCTTAACTCCCGTGGACATAAGACATCCAGATGACCACAATTATACAATAATGACTCTAACTTTGCTACTACCTATCAGACATTGAGCGTAGGCAAAACAATTCCCAACTTTCACCTCCAGGATGGATTGTTATGACATCTAAGCATCTCTTTGTTCCTTCAAGCGAGAGTGCCAAGCTGATATGGTAAGCTCATTACAGCCGGGCAACAAGACATTTTGGTGTCGAAAAGACAGTGGCAATACTGCAAAAGCATTTTTATTGGCCGAAGCTTCGACAAGAAGTTCGCAAGTACTTCAGATCATGCACTGCCTACGTCATTGCCAAGCCCGCCATCAAGAAACATGGGCTATACACCCTCTTCCTACTCCAGATAGGCCTTGAGAGTTCATCTCTTTGGATTACATGTCCGGTTTTCCTTCAACCAAGCATGGGAATGACTGTGTCTTCGTGGTCATCGATCGATTCTCTAAGATGGCAATTTTGGCACCTTGCAAGAAGAGAATCACAACCGAGGCCACCACCAAGCTCTTCTTCACACATGTTTGGGTTCATTTTGGACTCCCACAAACTATTATCTCCGATCGAGAGAGCAGGTTCTTGAGCACTTTTTGGTCCAGCCTATGGTCGATGATGGACACCAAGCTAACCAAATCAACTGCCTTCTACCCACAGACTGATGGACAAACATAGGTAGTCAACAAGATGATTGTTCATATCTTGAGGATATATAATTCCAAACATCCACGCACATGGGATGAAAGCCTTCCTTATGTTCAACATAGCTACAACAGATCCCTCCACAACTCTATTGGCCATAACCCTTTTCAGGTGTGTTTGGGGTTCCAACCATTGGCCCCCATTGACGTAGCTCTGCCCATTGCAGTCACACATGCAGAGTCCTCCCATGCCCAGTACGAGGCTGATCAGGCAACCAAATTTGTTGAGCACATCCAACAACAAGTTCATGATATTGTGCAAAAAACCAATGCTAAGTATAAGCAACACCACGATCAACCTCAAATACCACACAAATTTCAGGTGGGAGATAATGTCTAGGTGGGAGATATCGGTGGCCACCCACGTATTCCATTGGCTCAAAGACCAATTTCCATTTTGGCAGTTTTTCTACAGTTTTTTGGGTCCTAAAATTTCGAGGCTGTTTTGAGGCCCTAAACAACATTTTTTGTGTGTGGCACTGTCACACTGTAGGATTTATCCAGAGTGTGATGACAACATGTGTAGTCCTCAAATAGTTATTTCCAATGAGTTATCATGCGCCTAAAATGGAGATCGTATGCAAAAGTTACAACCCCGGGAACTACTTGTGCATTTTTGCATTTACAGTCTTTTGTATTTCAGACAGTCATTAATAGAATACGAGCTTTACTATATTACTGTGTTCCTTGTCATATATCTATGTATTTCTTTGTTATATCTCTGTTATATTTCTGTCTTCATATGGTTCCTCAAAGATAATCTGGATCAGATAGGCTACGTACCTCAATCTGCAGGGTCTTGCACTGCTTCATGACAAATTGAACTATATGTGTACGGAAAATATGTGCAAAAATAGGCATCGTTGATATGGAAGCTATTTATACTTTTGTTGTTGGGGGTTAGTGGAATATTCATGTGCTTTCTTGGTGTTGATTAGAGGATTGTTGTTGTGAAATCAATATAGAGTTCCTCTTTGGAGAAGAAGACAAATCCCACACAATGCCAATAATCAAATACTTAGTTTTCTTGTCCATTACCCTTTACCATGTTCTTATAATAGAATTGGAATGGTAGTGTGACATGTTCCCTTAATCCCTTAAATTATCATCGTTACTAATTTTGTGTAGTACATTAATGAGACGAGGAGGGAAAGCTTTGCTTCCATCAAACATATTCTTGATAAAGTATATAATCTTCACTGGAATAATAATGCTTTTGATTCGTTGCTATAAGTAGTTTTTGATAAGTTCAAGTTACCATTTTGTGCATGCTCTCAACTGTTAACTAAATGGGCATACAATTAAACATTCACATGGTCCTTTTATTTTTTCTTTACACCTTGTAGCCTTACACTGACCTATTTTTATGATTCCCCCCCTGCTTTTTATTGTTGCAATTAAGTAGAATCCAAAAAAAAAGAGAGAAATATAATTGTGTGAGGACTTTTTTCTTGTAGTGGCATATGGGTGAAGTATAAAAATAAATATTAATCAAAATTCCTTTAGTGTTGTTCATTTTGAGTTGGATTGGTGTAAGCATTTTTACAACATTTTTATAGGAGAAATTCACTAAACTCTTTAGAACCCTATGTTTGGAATTTATAAATGATTTTTGTTTTGTAAATTTATTAAGAAAAATGTTGCTTACATAAGGATCTCATTTTTAAGAGTTGAA